>PVIJ01002615.1:0-78140 GCA_004024925.1 Scalopus aquaticus | reverse complement strand
ATTCCTTGAAGGTCCTAGCTCCGTGCTGCGCCTTCAGGCAACTCGGGTGGGCCAGGGCGTGTCAGCTAACGTGCTTTTCTCAGAAGCCATCTGGTCACGGAGACTACAGCCATTTGGGTGGGCTCACTTCCTGTCATTCGTATCATTCTTAGTTGATCATAAGCAAAGAGGTTGATGAAATGACAGTGGCTTGTGGTTTAGACTTATTGGGGTATTTTGATGAGAAGTAAAGCCAAGTTCAAGTTATAACCCTGACCTCAGCTAGTCATGGGTAAGACAAGCAAAAATTTCCTCTGTGTGCTCTGATATAGAAAGAGTGAGAGAGCAGAATCAATGAATCAACAAAAGACTCAAATGGGGATTACATTTACCATAATTGTTGAATCGATACATTGATATGCAAAAATTACTTTCACTGGAAAATCTCAAATGATCATAAATATTCAAAACATGATGTAGTAGTATCTCCATGAGCTCCCCACGATATTTGTCATCTATGTTTAAGCCTGACACTTAGGTGTTTTTTATTAGAAAATTCCATGTGTTTTTATAAATATATAGTTTTTAATACCTATGTTTTCTTTTTTCCCTTCCCTCCCCCTACAACTAATTCAGTTTTATTATGACTGCATCCTTTTTCACTCCATTTTAATGCCTGCAGGGATAAATATTATATTTTCCAGGATCATAGCAATATATAGAACTGTTCATTTCTTATAGGATGTAGAGATGGAGGCAGAGATGAATCCTTCTATCTTAAAGGGTTCAGTGATATAAACTACTCCATACGCCAACCAGAGGTGAAGATTCATCTTACTGGTCTTCGAAATGACTATTGTAAGTTATCATTTAGACTGTGAATTTAAAAATTAAATGACAAAACGCCTTCTGTACTCAGCCATGAACTTGAAATTTGATTCAGGGAAAACCAATGGGTCTTGTGCTTTCTGTTCAAATAATGAACCACCCAAATATGGTTACTATGGTTGTTTTTCCCTTATGCAGTTTTCATGTTAAGGTATTGTTGTTGCTGGTGGGATGTGAGGAATATACATTTTGTTTTTCTGTTTAAGAATGAACAGTACAAATGGTAGATCTGAAAGATGGCCTGAAGAAAGCATCTTCCTGGTTAGAGGAACCAAGAAAAGGTAGCTGTGGTCAAAGCCCAAGAGTGAAGAGAGCTCTGATGTAGATACTAAACATGAGTAAATCACATTGCTTCATCGTGTTACATGTCTATTTTATAATCTAAATAGTTGGGAAGACAGTACTATGCCACGTGGAACCACCATTTTGCCAATGTATAGTTTCAATAATAAATTACGGGGTCTAAGGAACTATAGGACTATAAGGAGCTCAATGATCTTTGGAGTTGTCCAGAAAGACTTCACATAGTTATTCAGACTTGAGCTGGGCCTTAAAAGTCAGACTTGTAAGTGTTGGAGGGGAGAGGAAAGAACATTTCAGTGTGTTAACAGCATGAACAAAGGCAGGATATTGATTAATTGTCTATTTGGACCATAGTCTGGTTTGAAATTGTGTTGATGTTTCAAATCTCAGTTCAGTTCACAAAGGCTTTGCTAAGCTGATTTGAGTTCATACCCTGCTTACATGATTTAGGAGTCAGACTGAGGTGTGTGGGGGTTCATACACTCACAATACAAGATGCCTTTCTCTGGCTCTCTTCACTCTTGGACTTTGACCACTGCAACTACCTTTTCTTGGCTCCTCTAACCAGGAACATGCTTTCTTCAGCACATCTTTCAGATCTATCAGTTTTCATTGCTGGTGCCACTCCATGGCTGGGTTCCACCTTCAGGGCAGAACCCTCTGAGAAAAAGTGGGAAACTCACCCCTAAGCTGGTTGTTTCTCCAAGTGTTTTATAAAGAAAACTTTTTATTTAATTGACATACAAAACATAATGATTTCATATTTGTATATACTGTGAAAAAAATCACCACAATAAGTCTAGTTACCATTCAATGTCTCCAAGTTTTGATTCCCAAACATCTGATTTTGCTTATTTTCCAGAACGTCAAATAGTTTTTTTTAAAAAAGATTTATTTATTTATGCATACAAGAGCTGGGGTGTAGGCCAGAGGGGTGGGGGTGAGAGGATTCACCAGAGACAGAGTGGGGAACAGAACAAGTGTGTCTACGGAAATACAGTGCTGAGGGGAGCAGCAGGCGAGGCAGGAGAGGTCTGCTGTGCCATGTGGGAAGCTCCCTGGCTGGGGATCAAACTCATGCTGCAGTGGCTGCAGATAGCTTCATAGTGCTGAGACTTAACCCCTTGCTCTACCACTGAGGCCCCAAGTATTTGTTTTTTATATTTTGTTCAGAGTTCATAGTATCATTAGTGAGAGAGATAATTTTAGGGGGGTTAGACAATTGTAATGGAAATGTTGTGCCTCATAATGTTGCACTGATAGGTGTTGATCAGGATAGGAGTTTCTTATAAGAAACATAAGATAGGGTGTGTTTAATATGCGGCCTTAGCAGTCAAAGGGTTCTTATAGTATGAACTAAAGAATACTGGTAAGAACTTTTAGGTATCATAATTAAGTCAGTATGTATCATTTCTAAATATATTGTAATTGTTAGCTTTTTATGTTAGAAACGATGGTGGAATCCCTCATGTGGATATCCTAAATCCGAGCATGTCTCCATAAGAATAATGTACTTTTAATTTTAGTCATCTGCTGCCTGTTCTGCTCCCCACTCTATCTCTGGTGAATCCTAACCACTCCCACCCCTCTGACTTACACCTCAGCTCTTGTATGCATAAATAAATAAATCTTTAAAAAAATAATTTTAGTGATCTGTTAGATGAAATCCATGTATACTAATGAATGATGAGATTTTGAAGTTCTCTAAATGCCTCTAAGCAAGTATTTGAGCATGAGTGATAAGTGTTATTGCTTAGTAGACTGTGAATGTTTTCACCAGATTCTGTTCTGGTTTCCATTTTTGAACTTCTAATGATCTGCTTGGATCAAAGATTCTCTTTTCAAGCTTACCACAGGGAAGGTGTTAATCATTTTCCTTTACCAATAGAATAAATTGCTTATCTGAAAACATTTTATTTGGTTATATAATCACCTAATTTGAAACACTTTTCTTATAGATCTGAATATCCTCGATTGGAATTTTGGAAATCTTATTGCTATAGCCCTTGGATCGTCTGTATACATCTGGAATGGGGAAAATCACAATGGGATTGAAAATATAGATTTCAGTTTCACTTGTAACTATGTATCTTCTGTGTCCTGGATTAAAGAGGGAAACTGTCTGGCTGTTGGCACCAGCGAGGGCGAAGTGCAAGTACTGGATAGCTTTTTAAAATGTCTAATGATGTGCTCTGTGTAATTACTAGATAATTAAAATAGACTTTTAACAGCATGTTAATATAGAGACTCTGTATTAAGCGAGATATAGTTAATATACTTGAAGCTGGGCCTCCCCAGTGGCGCAGCGGTTAAGTGCTGCGCTGTGGAGCTGCCGGCAGTGGCGACGCGAGTTCGACGCCTGGCCGGGGAGAATCCCACATGGTGCAGCAGACCTCTCCTGCCTCACCCGCTGCTCCCCTCAGCAGTGTACTTCTGATCTGCCTGTTCTGCTACCCGCTCTGTCTCTGGCGAGCCCTCGCGCCGCCCCACGCCTCTGACCTGTACCCCAGCTTGTATGGCTAAATAAATAAATAAATATGTCCCTAAATTTAAAAATATATATATATATGTATATATATATATTTGAAGCTGTGGGAAAGGAGAGAACGATGCTAAGTAACTGTCTGTTCACTGTTTCAGTTATGGGATGTGGTCACTAAAAAGCGCCTGAGAAATATGGTTGGTCACTTGTCTGTAGTTGGGGCTCTGAGCTGGAATCACTGTATCCTCAGCAGGTAGGAAGCATCTTATTGGAACCAATTATATTTGTGTCACCAGTTGACTATGGGGGCTGAGTGAATAGCGCTGTAACACTTAAAGCCAAAATCAAAACCAAAACAAAGGCAGGTGCCTGCGGATGTCTAATCAGGCACCTCTTTTTCCTAACAAACCTGCCCTTTAAGACGCAAAAAAACTCTACCAAAATAAAGCAGGGCATTACTTAGTGTCAGCTATGACCCTACCCACGTAGGTATTCAGCTTTTTGGGGAATGTTCAGGTCTGGGGTCCCAGGCACCATGGCTGTGTGCCCACAGTATGTGCCAGTATGGACTGTGAGGTCAAGATTCACTAACTTGTGCAGACAAAATGTAAAACTGTTTAAGCAAATACTTTCTCTGTAGCAAGTCATGTCCACTAGAGAGACATTTAGCCCTTGAATAAGTATTGAAATCAAGTATTTATTAATATCAGTATTGATAATTTGGAAACGGTTAAGCTTTCTGGATACATTTCCAGTTCAGAGACCCACGTGGTCTTGTAGCGCCAGCAGTTCGGAGAGTCTCAAACTGGAGAGGGCCTCAGAGTCAGCTGGAGGCCTCCTTCACAAAGGTTGCTGGCCTCACCCAGGGATTTCTGATTCAGTGGGGCTGAGGGTGTGCTGATAACTTGCATTTCTAATTTCCCAAATGATGCTGGTACTGCATCATTTTGAAAACTACAGTATTAATCTAACTGCTTCTTTTTAACCAGAAAAGTTAAAATTTCACTCTTTAACCAGCCCTTTTACCTCCGGGCAGTGGATCGAGACTGGGCCATGTGTATCATCACGACGTTCGGGCAGCCCAGCATCTTGTTGGGGCACTCCGCCACGAGCAGGCGGTGTGTGCCCTGAAGTGGTCCCTGGACGGCAGGCTGCTCGCCAGCGGCTGCAGTGATGGACTGTTGGCTCTGTGGCCCCGGGACTCAGGGGCGAGCGCACAGCGTCAGCCACTGAAAGTTATTCCCCAGCCCACAGCAGTCAAGGTAAGAAGCCAACAACTTTCTAGATTTCCCTTTGCTCAGAAACCACTGACTGTCCTCTACACAAAAACAAAGCCATTAAACCTAGAGTTTGAGATTTTCTTTCCTTAGATTTTGTTTTGGATTTTGCCGTCACTTTCTTGAAAGAGTCCTAGTGTCAGATATTTTGGTAGAATGTGACTGAAACCGAAGTTATGCTTGAGTTTAAGCCAAAAAACCAAAACCAAAAAAACTTTATCTATCTATCTGTATCTGTCTATCTATCTATCTATCTATCTTTTTTCTCTTGTCACTTGAGGAGTTGGATATATTCAGCTGTTGCAAATATTGGCTGGGACTAGGGCCTTAGATAAAATCTTTAGAGTCCTGTCTTTTTGACTCTTGGCTCTGCCTGTCTCTGCTTAGTTTTGTTCTTTAGTCAGACTCTATTTTATGGGCATAATGGCTCTTGGCAACTTCAGGTGCAGGTTCTCCCACATTAAACCTGCGTAAGAAACCATCTTTCCTTATAACTGGTAGAAAAGTCCCAGGGAGGACTCTGGGCTGGCCTGGTCACATTCTCATTTCTCGGTTGATAAATGCTACCAGAGAGATGGGCACGTTGACTGGTTAGGCCTGGGACATGAGCTCACTTCTAAAAGGAAACCCACGACCGCAAGTTTGAGGAAGCAGGCTGTAGAGATAAATCAATACTCTCCCATGCTCATACAATCATCTCTTATTTCACTGCATTTTAATTTTTTAATTCTAGTAAACAAATTCATGCTTTTATCCCTGGACAATTTGGTGTCCCAGATTTCTTGGCCTCAAAGTAGTTCCAGAATATTTATCACACATAGAACTAATAATGATTCTACTTTAACAACTATAAACACATTTATTAGAATGAGAGATTAAAAGTTATTTGGAGTTTCCTAATATAGTGTGGAAAATATAGTTCTTGCTGCTACTCTATAGTGCTGGCTCAGTAACTCTGGTTTGTACTTTTTAATGTCTATAAAATATTGAGAACGATTTTAGATCAAAATTCCCATTACTAATGACTTGAAAGAAATCTAGGGAAAAATGTATGTAAAGCATTCTGTCTGCAAAGAAAATACAATGGCCAAGTAAAGCAAAACCAATAACTAACAGACAAAAACTCAAAAACCCAGTCTAAGCAAACTCATCTTAGAAGCTTTGTTGACAGAAATACAATGAATTAACCTGAAAGAGTTCCTGGGGACATTAGCAAGCCAAGCCTTGTGGCAGCTAATACCTGGATACCTGGGGAACTGCAAATACTGAGTCTCTTCACAATCCACAACCCCCCCCCCCCAACCAATTGATAGAGCAGGAATGGACTTTAGAGGTTGACTTCTGTATGATTCTAAGCATGATGGAGCTTCTAGTTTTGTGCAGACCACTTGGGCAAAAGGTAATTTAGAATTAGGTTATTTAAGAACATGATTACTAATAATTTTAGTGTTGCCAGACAGCAACTGAAGCTAAATTTGCTGGGGCAATAGCTGCTGTTGTCTGGTTAGGCATCCTCTCTGAGTAGTTCCAGAGCTTCTCCAATTGTTTGGGCTTTAATGGTTCAGGTCTTACATCCAGTCTTTTTTTTTAAAAAAAGATTTATTATTTATTTATGCATACAAGCTGGTGTACAGGCCAGATGCATGGGGCGGTGAGAGGGTTCACCAGAGACAGAGTGGGAAGCAGAAAAGACAGAAAGATGAAATTACACTGCTGAGGGGAGCAGCGGGCGAGGCAGGAGACATCTACCACGCCATGTGGGAACCTGCCCCGCCAGGCGTCAAACTCGCGTTGCCGCTGCCGACAGCTCCACAGTGCAGTGCCTAACCGCTGCACCACCAGGGAGGCCCCTTACATCCAGTCTTTAATCCATTTTAGATTAATTTTTGTGTCTATATAAGATAGTGGTCTAGTTTCATGCTTTTGCATGTGGAAATTCAGTTTCTCAACCCCATTTGTTTAGGATGTGTTGAATGCAGTTTTTCAACTATATTGGTTATATGTTTTTTCTGTGCTGGAAACATTTGAAATTGTCACCATAATTTGACGAAGAGCCCTATTGAGGAGCCTTCTCCTCCAGGAGTGATTTATAGTCCCCAGGAAGTAATTTCTGGAGAGGCGGTTACTCCCGCCATTGGTTGGAGACCCGGGAGAGTGGGCTGGGTGCAGACCTCTGGGACTTGAGTTACCAGAGAGCATCTCAGTCAGAACTTCACCTTCTCTAAGTTGACCTGCCTGTGTGATGATTTGCAACTTTAAAGGCCATGGATTGGTGTCCCTGGCAGTCTGCAGTTCTTGCTATTGGAGGAGGACTGAAGGATGGACGTTTACACATCTTGGACATAAATACTGGACAGAGCATCGAGACCCCAACCACTAACTCACAGGTAAATGTCTCCTCTGAAGTTCACCTTCACTCTGAATCTTGTGAAGATAATTTTTGAGTGAGCACAGGACCCAAACATACCTCAACCTACCTGCTGAATCCACACAAGTTTCATTTCTTAATAGTTGAGATATTTTTTGCTAAGAACACTTTGTATACAAGTGACAGTGAACTTGTTTCCTTTTTTTCCACATTTTTTTCTTGGCACTGCTTTGGCTGTGAAACTTGAGAGTAGTGTGGTTACCTATGGCCAATGACATTAGTCCATTTAAATTTATAAGTTCATTGCACTTTAGCCTATTTATACATTTAGTTCTTTGTTGCTAGAATGGATGTAATTCCACTATCATCCTAATCCCAGCTGTGTTCTAGAGGATGGATGATAGACAAAAGGAGTCAGTTTAAAACACATTCATAATGAATCAGAAATTGACATGATTCTGGGTTTTTTTTTCGGTCATTATTGTCATTATTACAGATTTGTTCCCTAATCTGGCTACCTAAGACAAAGGAGATTGCAACTGGCCAAGGCACTCCTCAGAGTGACGTGGCTATGTGGGCCTGTCCTGCTCTGGCCAGGTCAGGTGGATTTTTTGGTAAGTATTGATACGTGAGTAAATAAATGACATTTACCTATAATAAAGTGATCTGCCATTGGCAGGAAAGGCCCAGAATGAAAGCTTTTCTCCTCCTGGTTATTTGAAGTATATATATCTTCAGAAGAAAAAACCCATACCCACCATACCTTAGATGTGTAGCTGGAGTGTTTCTGAATTTGACTAAGATTGTTATCATTTAAAATTGACAGCGTATGGGTGATGTGGCAGGCACTTTTTTGGAGTACTGGGTGCATATACAGGTGAGCAAGACAGACAATATTTTTGCCCTCAGGGAGCCTACACTTATGTGAAAGGAGACAGACAGAAAACCAAAACAAAAGCCAACACAGATATATAGGGTTGGGTAGTGATAATACCATGCCTCTCTTTGGAGATTCTGAGAATGTTCTTTGGCAATGACAAAACACCCTTAACAGAAAGGCTTCCTGCTTCTGTGGTCCAGCTGGCTGAACCTCTGTTTGGCCTTTATATCATTTGGTTGTTATACCGTGTGACTTGGTAAATAAAATACAGCAGCTCTTGACAGAGCCACTTTGGTGCTCAGGCATGTGCATAGGAGCAATAGGAGTTGATCATTTGCATATTTTAATACTAATATATGCAATTTACCAGACCTTCTAAGATCAGAGAAATCTTTTAAGTTACCTCTTAAGACCCTGTTCTTCATAAAATTCTGACTCCAACAGGTAGGTAGGTCCTTCATGAATGTTGGAGCATCTGATGGATAATTTGATTTTCTGACAGTAGGAATGAAGAATGCACTTATCAGGTGCATTTTCTTCTTTCTTTGGCTTTAACAAGCTGTAAGCTCTGTTTTAAAGCCTTGTGATTATCATTGTAATATCATTGATACTATAATTCTAAAAATCATATTTAACTTGTACTCCTTTTAAAATGTTTATGGTTGGAGAAGATAGTTAATTTTGACTTTTCAGAGACCACTTCTCATCTCTAACTCAGTAGTTTCTTTTTTATACCATATTTCCCAAAAGTATTTAGAGGATGGTTGCTATACAAACATAGGCCAGGTGGGCAGATATGTTTGGAAATTCTCGAGTTTTACAACATTTTTTCTTTCCTGAGGATTTCTCAAAACCTTTAATAGTTTGTTATGTGAGTTGTGAATCTCTCCAGGAGGTTATAGCATTCAGTGTTTTCCAAATGCAGATGTATAGGAGTGTCCTGAGGTACCTGTCCCATGGACACACTTCAGGGAGCAATGACGCAGGTTTGTTAAGCCATTTAGCTTCCATGTGTCTTCATTGTCAGGCAGTGTTTCCACTGTGGGCCAAGGATCTTTCAAACTGGGTTTGACTCATTTGGTCCTGGATGTAATGAGTTTCAACTCACAGAGTTGGTGGTAATTTGTTGGCAGCCAAGAGAAACAGTCTAAAAAGGAGACCCTGAAGCAAAACCTAAGCCATTCAGGGTCTTGCCCAGTTAGCCCTGCCTGCTGTCACCTCAGCAAAGGCACAGTAGGGGCACCAGCTCTGAAGGTGGCAGGTTTCCCAGAAATCCCTAATCCTGGGATGTGATTTGTGGCCCCACCTTATGTTATTCCTGTTCAACTATGGCCCTCATAATGGATGCCTAGTAATTTTTCCCTTCTTCCTACAGGCCACAGAGGCAGAGTGCTGCACTTGGCTTTGAGTCCGGACCAGACCCGAGTGTGTTCTGCTGCCGCCGATGGCACAGCCTACGTTTGGAACTGCTGCTAGCCTCTCAGTCCCTCTAAGTTTCAGCTTCCTCGTTGATTCGTGAGAATAACCTTACTCACCTTGGCTTTTCCATGGGTGCAGTGCTTTTCCTGCCTTGAGAACCTGTTCTCCTTCCTCAGGTGATTTTATTTGCTCTGCTCTTATTGTATTCCCCAGAGGTTGTCTTTGACACTCCACCTCCTCCCCACTCCATCTCTTTCTTGCTGGAGCTGTGATTTCCCCGCTGTAGTCAAGTACTACTTACAACAGATTTCTTGACTTCTGTCCCAAGCTCTAACCTCATATTCTGTTTGCCTCTGCATATTTGAGGTCCTTCCCTCTCTTTAACTTTGGTTCTAATGTGCTTTCAATACATTAAGAACACATTCACTTGAAATATACTGGTTACACATTACTATATGCTAGAAGCCATAAAATAAGGCACATTATTTCCTCTCAAAATGAACTTCTCTACAGGACTCCTTTTTCCTTCTTCATGGTCTCATCCTTAGATTGGTCACCCCCCAGTCAGAGAAACACCTGGTTGTCTGGTCCAGGCCCACTCAGTTTAGCCCTGGTCCTCTTCTGTTTCACGCCAGTCTTGTTTTGAGTACCTGATGATGGGCTCATTGTCACGCCCGTCCCTCTGGTTTTCCTGCCTTTAGTCTTTATGAAGCTCCACACCACTGTTGGGATGAATCTCTGCAAGTGCTGTGCTGATACTTTCAGATACCTGCTCATAAACTCTCAGTGACTCCCTATTGCCTCAACCTCTTGGCTTCTATCTTGACATCTTTTGTCCGGAGCCTGAAGTTAGGGGGCCTGTTCTCTTGGCTTTGCCATAAACTCACTGAGTGACCTTGATCGTGTCACACTTGCAAGAATAGGACTTTTGATTTGATGACTTTTAAGTTTTCTTCAAGTTCAGCCAGCCTACAGTTTCTCTTCTAAACTTAATCCCTTCTCATCTCCTATGTTAACCTGGGCTAGGTCTTGTGATCTCCTGCCTTGGAGTCTGCGTTGGAGCTTTTCTTCCAGTCTGAGATTCCTACTTCTCCCTTCCTTCTCTTTGCACAGCTGTACAAGTCCTGAACTCAGCAGGAATGTTTTGAAATGTTATAACCTGGATGTGAACTCAAATAGTTCGATCATCTATTTGATATTAATACACTATTCTAATATTTTTTTCAAAAATTTTAGTACTGTGTGAAGTTTTGCTTATTTTAGTTTTAACATACTTACTTCTTTCTTGGTAAATTAAATCGAGATGTTGAGAGAGAATATTTTTAGTGTCCCTTAGAGCATTTTTCACATGTCAGATTCCAAATATTGATTGCTTTGTTTGCTTTGCTATAAAATATTTTAAACCAAAATATACCAACTCCTTTAACCCATTCTGCTCCCTGCCAAAACCCCATAAAATAAAAGCCTTGATAACTGAAAAGATAAAATGGCATATACAAGGGGAGTTAGGACTTGCCCGCTAAATTAGTGTGTCTAAAGAATGTCTTTGGAATAAAGGTTATTTCATAGGAGGGACTCTGAAGGCTGGGTGGAGTTTGTCAATATGTTCTTTTCCTTGTTTTTTAACTCAGAAAATCTGATTGGTGGTGCTAGTAATTCTTGATTTAGAAAATTTTAGGTCACTAAAAGCTGCATATGGTAATTTTTCTGTAATACGTATACTTCTTTAAACTAATGTTTTTAATTTGATCTTCTTAATTAGTCAGGTATAATCTCTAAGAAAAGGTTAAGTGGGGAAATGAACAAAATGATTAGACCATTTCCAGTATTCCCCACTATTCTGATCCGGGTACTTTAGTCTTAATATTCTCATGACATGGGCCTCCCCGGTGGCGCAGCGGTTGGGCACTGCGCTGTGGGGCTGTCGGCAGCGGCGATGCGAGTTCAACACCCAGCTGGGGAGAATCCCACATGGGGCAGCACACCTCTCCTGCCTCGCCCGTTGCTCCCCTCAGCAGTGTATTTCTGATCTGCCCGTTCTGCTCTCCACTCTGTCTCTGGTGAATCCTCTCGCCGCCCCACGCCTCTGGCCTGTACCCCAGCTTGTATGTATAAATAAATCTTTAAAAAAATATGTATTCTCATGACACTCTCATGACCAGAGACCAATTGCCTCAGTTAATAATGTCTCACTTAGATGAGAAGCTTTCATTTAAGAAATTAGCAATGTTTCTTTTACCTGTTATTAGTTTCAGTGGGGAGTCTAGAATATGATTTTAGTAAAGAAAACAGTGAATTTAGAGATTATTCATAAAACAGAAACCTTTGCTATAATCAACGTTTAAATTTAAGGTTGTTATTGGGTAATATTCATACACAGTAAAGCATGTAAGAATTGTCTGTATAGCCTGATGAGTTTTTAACTTATGAAGAGATAACTGTGTAACCAACATCCAGATCAGAAAATGAACATTTCTTTTATCCTAAAGTACTCCCTGTGCCTGATCGCAGTCAACCTTCTCCATTATCCTGACCTGTTGTGTTGACAAAACTGCACTGACTAACGGGAGTCGTGGAGCAAACTGTAGGATGCAGGATGCTGTGGAAGAACAAGATCCTGGCCTTTTTTGATAGAATTTGATTTACTGATAGAATAATCATACAGCATCAGTTGTAAAAGGAAGGAGGACAAAATAAAAGGGAGGGGTGAAACTAGAAAATGTGCTCTGTCATCTACAGTATCAGGGGTTGTGAGTCTGCCCTCCCAGGCACTTCTCATCTGCTTTATGACTCGGTATTGTAATTGAGGTCAAGCCCTAGATCCCAGACATGGTTTCAGTCTTACAAACAAGGTATTCCACTGATCCGCTTCTGGGATGCCTTGTCATACATCAGTCAGCAGCTCCCCGGGCATACCTCGTGATGCATTGCCTCCCCGGAGTGATCAAGCTTTCTGCTCTTGATTGATTTGAAAGGCACCTTGCAGGGTTGGGCTCCTATAACTGATTGACTGGGAAGTTCTGACCTTGTATAGGAATATGGAACCATGGGTAACAAAAATGGTGGCCAAATAGGTCAGTTAGGATTAGCAGGCTCACACTGACCTTTGTCACTATAGGTTATTTTTTCCTTATGTCAACCTTCAGATACATGGATTTATATAGTACAGATATTTTTCTGTTTTTTTCATTCAATATTAAGTTTGTAGGATTAATTCATGTTGTTGCATGTAACTGTAGTTTGTTCTTTTTCATTGTTGTGTAATATTCCATTATAGAAACATATAACAAAATTGTGCATTTTATTGTGGATAGGTATTTGAGTTATTTTCAATTTTAACTTTTAAGAATAAAGCTTCTGGGGCCTCACTGGTGGCACCAGGGGTTAAGTCTCAGCACTATGAAGCTATTGGCAGCCACTGCAGCATGAGCTCGATGCCTGGCCCAGGAGCTTCCCACATGGAGCAGCAGAACTCTCCTGGATCACCTGCTGCTCCCCTCAGCAGTGTATTTGAGTCAATCTGCCTGTTCTGCTCCCCACTCTGTCTCTGGTGAATCCTCTCACCCTCCTTCCCCACCTCTGGCCTACACCCCAGCTCTTGTATGCATAAATAAATAAATCTTTAAAAAAAAAGAATTAAGCTTCTTTGCATAGTCTCAAACAAATCAACATGCTTTTGTGGACAAAAGCATTTATTTTTATTTGGTATCTGCCCAGGAGTGGAAGTACTAAATCATAGGGTATATGTATATTGAGTTTTCCTGAGAAGATGCATCAATTTATACTTCTACTAGCAACAAATGAGGGTTCCATACAACTATTTTTGAAGACCTTAAAATATGTAATAAATCTTACCTGTAGGTGATAGTCCATGTAAAGGCAGGAAGACCCCAGGGAGCAGGTTCTCAATGGGGCTGGGCAGGCGGGTCTAAAGGGAAGGAGTTCTGGAGTCCTCAGTGGCTTTTTATTGGTGTCTTATAGGGAGGCAACCAGGTACAGAGCAGGCTAGAAGGCCTGGGGGCCAGGAGGCTGGCAGACCTCCCAGCTCCCGGCCAACCTTCACTCTTTCTGGGCTCTCTGGCGTCGTCTCTTGGTCTCTCTGCTGCACCCCAATCTCTCTGCTCCACGCTCTGTCCGCTCTGCCTCTGCTTCTTCTTCTTCTCTACTTATAAGCCCAGTCTCTGGCCCAGGTGTGCCCACTCATGCATGCCCAAACCCTACTCCAGGTGCCTTCTATCAGGCATGCTCAGAGGCCTGCAGAGGACCATCATTGAGGGGAGGGCAGAAAAACCTGCTAATTCTCATTTGCCCTACAGTCCATCTTGATATTGCTGTTAAAAATATTAATTAGGAATTGGGGATTGTAGTATGTATCAGGGTACCATTTAACAACATTAAGAAGTAAGTCCCACTCCTTCCCCAGCAGACAAGTTTGGAAGGCTTACATGGATAGGGCTGCCATGGAATCAGGCAATTAAGCTGGAAAATCCAGATCCTGAATAGGATATGCCCAAGGCTAGATGTCCCAGACAATCACTGATGCCTGGTGTATAAAAAGAACCTCCAGGACTCAGTGCAGACAACTTTGTCCTTCTCCCGCTGTTCCTCTTAGCAGTGTATTTTAATAAGTCTGTCTTTCTGTTCTCTACTCTCTGGTGAATTCTTTTACCTCTGTGCCTCCTGCTTACATCCCAATTCTTCCCCATCTACAGAAGTCATCTAATATATTATCCTAAGGACTCTCTTAGAGCCCTAGAGATAAATAGAGCCCTATCTCTGATAGATATTAGCTCTAGGCCTCACTTTTTATTATAGATTCTAGTTGCATCTTAGAATTATTGAGGATCTTGTATAAAGAACATTGTGTCCTGGATCCCACTGAGTCCCAAGTAAATAAAATTTCTTAAGAGTTGGGGCCTGGGTATTGGTCATTTTAATAAGCCTGGTGAGTGTAATGGACAACCATGGTTAAAAGCCAATGTACCAGAATTTTGTTCAGCCTTAAGCTATGTTTCTTTCTTGGTGTTGCTATATGGTCTCGGTTTGGATATACATTGTGTGTGTGTATTTGTGTGTATGTTTAAGGTATATACACAAAATTTATGTGCTTCTAGGAACTGATGGAAAAAAAAGCATGGGCTTTGGACTTGCACCATGGACTTGAGGAACCTGGAGGAGACACAGGGAGGAGAGACATATAGAGACATTTAGGAGAGATGTGGGTGAGAGACCCATGGGGAGGCTGATAGTGACAGCCTTTATCTTAATTTGTACCTTGCTTTTGCTCCTTTCCTCCCAGACTTCCTTGGCCCCTTCTGCCACTTTCCTATGGCTTTCCACCAGAAGATGCCTTAGACTTGTTTAACCTTTCAGTCCTTGATTTGGGCCAACCCTGTGTGGCTGGTCATTTGCCCATGAGGGGATGGGTAATTTTAGGGGTTTTGTTTGGAGTATTCTTTCTTCTTCTCTCTCTATGCACAATAACCCTATTAAAATACTTTTAAGCAAAGAGTCTCTGTTGTCTTTGTGCACATGGATGGCAGGACCTCTGTAGAGCCTGCAAATTTGCCTGTCCCAGGATATCCCTTGGTTTGTGTGCTATCAGTCGTAGGAAACACAATCTGCCATTTCCCAAAAATGGTACTTTGGAATAGTATTATTTCACAGGAGGGACTCTGAAGGCTGGGTGGAGGTTGCTCTTTCACAAGATACATTTACATGCATAAAGGACACCTCCTACAGTGAGGTGTTGCCCTCACTGTAGATGACCACCTTATCAGTGGGGAAAGCTGCAGCTTACATATGCATAAACATCATGCCCCTGTTTATACTGCCTTTTCTGGTGATTTTGGTGACCTTCCACTTCTTGCTTCCCAACATCCTTTGTCTTTAGCTGAATTTATTTAAGGAAGTGACTTAAGCCATTTTGGTGAGTTATTCACTTTTATTACTTTCTCCCATGTATTCAGGATGTATACATATTATTATTAAATTGATTTTTTTCTTTTGTCAATCTGTCTGATGTCAACTTAATTATTTGCCAGACTGTAAGAGCCTATAGGGGAAGGTGGAATTGATGGAACCTAAGAGTAGAAAAGTTTGGGATAGAAGTTCTCACAAGGACAGACACCAGAGGTAAGGGTAAGGATGGTTAATGAATCTTGGACTAAACCTGTCTATAGAAGTTTCCAGGAATCTAAGGTGGGATCAGAAAAGATTATCAACTAGAGGTGGGGGCAGAGAAGATTATCAGTCTTAGAAGAGAAACCCAACCTGACCCCAAGGCAATAACTTCCACAATAATTCCGTCAGAGTACATTATAAAAGAACACCCTTTGTTCTGGCATAATGCAGCTCTTGTTCTTTAAGACTTATCTCCATGAAACCCAGCAAGAGTGACACTAAGGTCAGGTCTGTCTGGTTACAAGCACAGTAAGAACTCAGCATTTCTGCAGGAAATGTCTACGCAGGCATCTCTCCTTCCAGTTCTCCTTTCCTAAATAAACTTGCCATGTGCTAATGAATGGGGATGTCTGCTGAATTCTTTCTCAAAGGGACCCAAGAAACCTACGCACCAAACCCCATCATCTGAATTCCATGAGAATCACTACTTTTCTCCACAAGGCTTTCCCAAAACAAGCTTTCAGGCCACAATTTAACACCCACTTCCTAGTATGGCATGGAAGCCACGCTAACCATCTTGGACCTGCCCAGGCTCAGTGACAAGGAGATCCAAAAAATCACCCAGATAATCCAGGGTTTAAATGGGAATGGTTGAGAAAGGAGGCTGACTTTCTGCTGTATAATTTTCTTGTCTGACCACATGCATCCTGTACATCCTCTTAAATTTTAATGTCTACTTTTCACTTGCCTTTAGAAAATGCTGCAAGGATTTCCTATTCCCATTTCTCACATAAACTCATGTTCTTGCATGTAAGAATGAATAGCAGGTGTTGATGTGAAACTGGTGTTGATGTGAAACTGTTACAGGGCAACTCTGATATACAGTGGGGTTCCTGATTGTGGGTTCTCACCCATGTGCTTAAAAAAAGGACTTATAACAAGATCAATTTCAGGCACACACAAAATGGTTAATAAAAGGTTTATTTGTAAAAGGAAGGGAAATTTAAAAATGAATAACTTAGGGACAAAAAGAGAAAGAGAGGGAGACATCTACAAATGCATCCTACCAGATCCAAAGAGCTGGACACCCCCAATGGCATGCTGTAGCCCGGTGAGAAGCCAAGAGACCCCCCCAGGTCCACAAGTCTGGTTATATACCAAACCTGGCTGCTTAACTCCACCCCTCAGTTCCCAGAAATCCTCTCTTCGATGATGATGGCATTAAGGGATTAGTAGCCCTTAGTGTCTTGGATCCCTTTGGTCTGAGGTGGGGTCCATAAACCTATCTCTGGAGTTTGTTGCAGACGTCCTTTTTCCCCCCAACAGAACAACGGCCCTTGATGGGCAAATTCATTTCCCTTAACCCAAATGTTCAGGCTGGATGTTTGGCTGTTTGTGTTTCCTGCAGAAATGCTGAGTTCTTTAACCAGACAGACCTGACAGACCAGACAGGTAACCAGACAGACCTGACCTTAGTGTCACTCTTGCTGGGTTTCATGGAGATAAGCAACATTGCAAGTCATAGAAATCCTGAATGACACCATGACATTGGTCCCCTAATTTCCCCCTCGCACTATCCTCCAGGTGACTACAAGACCTGCCCCACGTTGCAGGTGAGACCTGCCTGCCACAGCGAGAGCAAAGAAACAGGTACAGTCATGCAAACTGATTTGATTTTAATTTATTTTTAAACTGATTTTATATGTAAGATTAAGAAGTGACAGTAAATAAAATGAAATGCAATGATCTAAACAGCTCCGTGTATAGTCTTTTTTATCCAGTTGATGTGCTTTTTCGCGAGAAGAGTATAGACTCCAGGTGAGCGAGGGACTCCACATTTCCCTTTGTGGCCAAAGGAAGTGATGCCTCTGAGAGTACCGTCACATATCAAAGGACTGCCAGAGTCTCCCTGGGGAAACACAAGAGGAGTGATGGGGAATTAGCATGGGGCACAGTCATTAGCAGAATGGCAGAAATTTCATTAGCTGTGGAGTTAAAACTTAGTTGAAAATTAATAGACACCTTGATTAATTGCAAATTACTGCTTAAAAAATTAAAATGTTTGGGAATATTTAAATATTAGCTTACTTGATTCATTATTAAACCAGTGAAAATTGAAATGAAGTAAGTATTGTTTACATTATAAACTTATTTTGAGGTTGATCCTCTAATTTAGAAAGAAAACCTTCCTGTTTGTCATTTCTCAGACTACTTAGTAACTCAAAGGATAAAATATTCAAATGCAGATGGGGAAAAAGGTAAAGAGTAAAAACCACATTTTCAAGCATCTCCAACCGATAATTCTCTTCCCAAAGACACAGAACCAACACAACCTTTGCCTTCACCATCTCTAATAGACAGAACCTGCTCCCCAACCCGCTTTGAGCAGCTGATGCTAGATGGAAACACCCAGAAATCAGTGATTACACATCAGAGCTGACTCCACAGCAGAGAGGCTCCAGTTATCTGTAAGTTGCTTCCTTTTTCTCCCAGAATGTGCCACTTAATGTGCGACCTTGTGTGCTCTCAGGGAACTCTAGAACCGCATATTTAATTGTATCTGAGAACTCGAGTCTGGCTTGGTCCGTCAGTGCGATGGCTTTGGGAAGGGCGGGTAGAGCTGGATGGAGGGCCCTGAGGCCTGTGTGCCGAGCTCTGCAGTGTAAATCTGCCCACCCACCCCTTTCCCAGTGATGCGAGCCCCGTGGGAAGCTCCTTTCCAGGCCAAAGTTGGCCTTACATGTGTATGAAGTCAGGAGCCATGTGCGAATCCTGGGTCTGCTTGGACAGGTGAATGCTTTTCCCTTGTCTGACATATTCAGAATTAGTCCTTAGGTCTAATTTCATCAAGAGCCAATTCTGAGGAATCTTGGGCATTGAGAGAATGGGAAGGATCGCTGGGTTTGGATGACAAGGGAGGCTGGTGGGGAGGGGACGGACATCTTGGCATGCTGTGGAGACCTTGGGATGCTGTGTGCAGGCCGCAAAGGCGTAAGTGTTCTGGGCCCCTGGATGCTCATATGGCAGCTTAGAATAGACAATTTGTGGTGGAAGCTTCACAAGGAACAAAACCAGAGGTGGGGCAGATCATTAAAGAGTCGCTAAACTGACTTTGGAAATCTAAAGGCACAGACCAGAGGTGTGATATGGAAACGTCTCAGTTATTACAAAGAAACAACAGTTCTTACTGATTAAACCAGCTAGACAGCATGTGATAGATGAAATTCCACAAAGGAAAAAATTCTCCCCACCCCCCAATCATCCCCACCACTCTGTAAGAACATCTCCTGCCCTGGCAAAACGCAGGTCTTGTCCTCAGACTGCCTGCCTTTCCCTTTCAAATGCAGCTCTCTACCCACCTGTGTCATTGCAGGCACTTCTTTTTTATTTTTCCTAATAAACTTATCATATTCTAAAGGCAGGCTTTGCCTGTCTGTGTCTGTATCTTTGTCCTTAGTAAAACTGGCTGTGTGCTGTTGAGTGGGAAATTCTGCTGAAACTGTTCTTAGAGGTAACCCAAGAACCTCATTCACTGAGCCCATCTTCTGAACCCCATCACTCAGAGTAGGGGTGAGCGGAGGAGAGATTGAGGGAGGGCAGAAGAGAAAAAAATAGAAGGGTACAAAGACAAATGCCATCTTTTCCTGGATTTGTCTGGTCTTCCTACTGAAAAAATCATTAAAATTCTGCTGCAATTTATAGAAAAGCTGCTGGGGAGGGCAGAGGCCGCTGGTCCCTCAATCTCTCCCTCAAACCCCGAAGGTGTGCACACTGCGTATCTTTTCAGAGGAGGCTCTGAGGAATTTTTGACAAAGGAGCCACCTGTGTGCAGAACTTACAACTGGGGAGTGTTTCCTCTAACTTAAGCAGCGTCCTGCCCTCTCAGGGTGCTCTGGCGTGAGGGCGTTGTTCTTTGGAGTGGGCCGTGCTTGGACATTGTCTCCTGGGGTTGAGTGTGGCTCTACAAAGCGCTGGGGTCTGGTCTAGCCCAGTACTTGGGAATGACAAGCAATTGCCTGGTCACATGGCAGAAGGATTGTTGGGGGGTGCTAGGAGGGTACTAAAGGCCCTAGAATAACCCCAACTTCAGCCCTCTGAGTGCTACATATTTGCAAGTTTTGATCTCCATACAGTCATATAAGAAAATAAGAAAAATTACTTCTAAGTAGTCTTTGATATAAAACAAAGAAGACATAGCACTAGAAGTAAACTTGTTATTTTTTATGAACTCACTTGAGCTGAGACTATGAATTTATTTGGCGGCTTTTATGAAACTTTTTCCATAAAGCACTAAAACTATAGAAGACACGCTGTGATAAGGTAAAGCGTGATATTACATTTCCTGTGTCTGTATAAAACTTAATCCAACAGCTAAAACATGGGCTCTTATTTTACTTACGTCACATGAGTCCTTTCCACCTTTGGGGTTCCCAGCACAAATCATATTCGGTCCAATCACAGGATTATAATTATAGTAACTTTTATCATTGCATGTTTTTCTGTCAATGACGGTGACATTGACTTCTCTCAGAGTGTCTGATGAAGGATTTTTATTGCCAAGCTTCCCCCATCCTGCAACTCGACACATGGTATTTGGTTTCACATCATCCCCCTTTTCAGGTAAACGAAGGATATCCACGTATTTATTAATTTTTGCTTTTTGTTTCAGCTGTTGGAAGATAAGAATAAAGTGTTAACTGAATGAGAGAATTAAAATATTCACATATTTGCTTAAATTCTAGTTCAACCTTCGGGGTCCCCTTACATTACTATAGTCTGTATGAGAGGGACAACTGAGGAAAGATTTCAATGTCAGATTGTACCAGGTTCTATGAGTTTGAAGAAGACAGTCAAATGTACGTACCTGGAGCCTCCCCGGTGGCGCAGCAGTTGAGCGCTGCTCTGTGGAGCTGTCGGCAGCAGCGATGGGAGTTCGACGCCCGGCCGGGGAGAATCCCACATGGTGCGGCAGACCTCTCCTGCCTCGCCCGCTGCTCCCCTCAGCAGTGTGTTTCTGATCTGCCTGTTCTGCTCCCCACTCTGTCTCTGGTGAGCCCTCTCGCCACCCCACGCCTCTGGCCTGTACCCCAGCTTGTATGTATAAATAAAAAATAAATCTAAAAAAAATGTACGTACCTGTACAAGTTTAAGATCATTCTCACGTGTGTCTGGATCATAGCATGGATGGGGTATCTGCTTCTTAGGGGACATTATCTGTTTTTCTGGCTCTTTCTTGGATACTGAGTGAGCCCCAAGAATGATCTCGAACTTCGTGTTCCTGAAAACAGTCACAACACTATTAACTGGATTTACTGTTATAAACTAGAGATGAGCATGTTATACACGGATTAGTTTCACTGCCCCATAGGTAAATATGGATGCTATGGAAGTACTTTAGAGAATGAAAAGTAATGTGTTTATGAATTTATCATCACCATCATCATCTTCATGGTCATCATCACCTGCTTATCTGTTACAGGCTAAACTGGGTACATTGAAAAATAAGAAAATGCCAAGACACCTAAGCCAAGTCTTGTGGTCTCTGTTAGGGTTATGGTGCTGAACACCTAACCTTCCATTAGCTCTGATAGAGAATCAGGTTGTAGATTACTGCAAAACAAAGATTCAATGGGCTAGAGACAGAAGCAAAAGGCATTTGATAGTTGTAAAGTACTGAAGGGGTCTTTGTAAGAGAATAATAAGCTTAACTTAAACAGAAAAACTTAGAAATAAATTTGCATGGTATTGAGTGTGTGTATATTGGGGGAATGGTGGCTTGAAGAAGGGGTCCAGGGTGTTTTCCTTTTTTTATTACACGCTAAAGTTTCATTTTGGTTAATAAAATAAAAATACTCTCTGATGTATGATTAGGGCTTTATCATCACAATCTCATATAAACCACACAAACCAACTATTTACATCACTATTTTTCCATTACACCAGCGGATGCTAGTTTCACTTAAGACAGTAGAACAGTGCCTTTAACAGAGCACATTTTCATGATGAAACGTTCCAAAAATCCACATGTCTTATCTGGAACTAGCTACTGTGACTAGGAAGTAAATTGACAATTTCATTTAACTCTAATTTAAGTTGACATAGTAACGTGTATGTTTACATAGCCAGTGTGATGGTGGCTGTCATGTTGAATAGTCCAGGTTTGGAAGCTTGATTTAGGCAGTGGAGAAAAGACCAGGTTTGGAAGGAGTTTGAAGGTAGTGGTTGACGGGGGTTATGAGAAGGCTGGAGGTATGAGAGGTGTTGCCTCAGGGAAATAGGCATTTGACTCAAGTTTTGCTACCTGACAGTTGTGCTCAGGCCCCTGAGGGACATGGAAAGTTTTCTGCCCGTGGCTAATTCTTCCCAGTCGAGAGTCAGGACCAGAAGCAAAGCCTGGTGGCACCTGGGACAGGTGGCCTGGAAGACACTCACAGGAAGACTGGTGGAGGCTCATTGTGGGTCCTTATTGGGCTGATTCATTGGGGCCAGGCTTGTTGGGTAAAGCAAGTTCCCAAAGACTTCAGTGGTGTGAAGATACACATGAACCTCCTGGGACTTCACAGGGATCAACACTTTTTGTTACTATTCCCCCAAATTAGAATGTCTCCAAGAAATGTTTTCTAATCCAAGCACTTACAGGTTACAGTGAGCTGCAGTCAATACCCAGTCATTTCTAATCAAAGCACCAGCACAACGGCCTTCTTTTGCTGTAAGTAGAACCATGTAGGGTCTTGAATGAGGTTTCACTTCATATCCTCCAACGATGTTTTCACAGAAATCTGTGGAAAAGTAAACCAAAATTCTATCTGTGCATGCCCCAAAGGGTTCCATTAAAGCCATGTTTCTAAGACCAGACCTGCCTTTCCAGGTTGGAAAAGAAGCATCGATAAGGTCACTTCTCTCCTCTCCTCCCCATCGAAAGGTTTAGATATCTGAATGTAAACCCCACTCCTGTCGGGCTACGAAGGCTGTGCTCTTCTGCTCACAGACGCTGTGAGTTGGCAGTTCCAGGGATTATCAGGCTGGAAACCAATGACAGGCTTCAAGACTTGCAAAGGGCAGAGAGCTGTGCATTGGTTTACACTAGCAATAATTGCTACAAGAGATGCTTGTGATGATGACACCCTTGGGTACCTTCCTACCCACTTCTAGTTGTGTATTCATCTGGGGAAGCAGAGGCACTTTTAGATGTCTGAGAGCTGTTTCATACCAAGTCTTTCTATCATAAAAACAGTTTAAAAACTGTCATTATTCCTTTTAACTGTGATCCTACCCATGCGTTCTTCGATCATTGTAAGAATTCTGGTTACTAAAATTCATATTTTAATATTTGACACAAGGGCATCCCATATTGGGAGAATTGCACCCAAAGTTCACCTCCTTTCTCCAGATCTAGCACCTGGTTTAATATAAAGTCTTCTCCAATGAGGTGGGGAAGAAGGAATAATATTGCTATAAGGAGTCAAATTTCCTATGATAGACCAAGAGTACAGATTCACTGTGAGGGAATAGAGACCTAACACCGGGCACACCATCCACGCTGGCTGAGAGGATCTTGTGCCTTTGGATATGCTCTCACCTGCCACCTTTCCTGCACCAGATGTTCTTGGATCCTCCTAAAATATTTCCCCTGCACATTGAGTGAGACTCATGGTCCCTTAAATAGGGCTCAGTTCCTGTCACTGTTATTAAAGCCAACTCCCAAATTCACAAGAAGGTGTAAACGAGATATAAGTCTTTCATAAAACTGCTGAGGGTGAGTGGAAGAGGAGGAGAGTGGCCATAGGGGCTCTAATTTTCAGCGGGGGCTTGAGAAGGGGAAATTCTGAATTCTAAAAATATAAGGTATTTCTCTCTAGGGAAACCAAGAAAATTTCACACACATCACATTTTTTTCTAGGATGAAGTATAAATAAGCTAGACTACAAAGGTGCATCTTTAGATGTTCTGGGCTACAGAAATGATACTCAGTAGAATATTTCCTTTTGCGAAGCCCTGTGTTTGGTGAATATATACATACAACAGCCTCAGAGAAAAAGTCCATATTTCCTACAATCAACCACTCTTAAGAGGGCCAGGGGTCAAGGTTTAGACATTAAAAACTACAAATTCTTGGTCTCCATCCAGAATAAAAAAAATTGCAATTTCCAGGTCATGGTCTGGGATGGCGGTATTTTAAAAAGTCCTTTAGATTATTCTGATGTGCAGGAGGGTGGGGTCAAAGCACCAAGTGCTGCTGTAGCAAGTAGCACTGAGGCACCACTAGTCCTTTCTTGAAAGATATATTTGTTCTCCTATCTTCAGAACTTTTTGTTGATTTGCTTGTTTTTCCTGTCTGGGAGTTTTTAATCTACAGATTGACAGTATATGCACTGGTAGTTCTGTTATCTTTTGTAAAGATATGAAAAAGAAGAAGGAAGGATGTCTTTCCTTCTGAAATAAAGATAGGTATATTGAATCCAAGAAAGACTTGGGGGAAGAAATCTCCTCTTAGTACACTTAGCTAACATTGCCAAAAGGTCATTGAAAGTCTGCTCTCTGTTTGTTCAATGGCTATAACAGAAATGAGGATCATCAGTCTTACCTTCAGGAATCAGCAAGAGAAAAATGGCAGTCCAGAGAAAGAATGCTGGAGCAGTACAGGAGTTCTTCATCGTGTCTGGTGTCCTCACATCAAGGTGGAACCCTGTTTTCAGTTCTTGACTGACTCTCTCTATATACTGAGAGTACAAAGGATGTGGTTTCCTTTTTAATTTTTTCCCCTCTAATTTAAAAGTTGAGCTTTAGGAAACAGAACACAAGTGAGAACAGCGACTACCGCTCATCCCCAGCAGGCTGCTCTCCACAGCAGGCGGTGGGGAGGGGGGCTTGTTGCCATCAGTGCGTATTACACTAGAAAGACTCTAAAGTGGTTCAACTTGATGAAGCATGGGTGGAGCTGGAGGGGATTATGCTAAGTGAAATAAGTCGGAAAGAAGATAAATACTAGACAATTTCCCTCATGTGAAATATAGAAAAACAAAACTAATAGTCAGACAAAACCAAACCAAACCGTGGGGAATTGAGGCTACCAGGTGGGGAAGAGGAGAGTAGGGAGCAACGAGTGGAGAGGGCACAATGCTCTATGGGAAGGACTCTGGGTGTCTTGGTGGTGGGTTTGGCGTGGAAAGGTACATCTGAAGAGGTGTGAATCAATACCCCTAAATCATATGCAGTGCTGTATATGAACATTATCTCAATAGTAAAAATACAGTTTAAAAAATGTCTCGGCTTGAGACTTCAGGGATTACAATTTCCATCATCAGCAATATTATCATACATATCATTAACAAGGGCCCTTTTAACACTTAAATTAGAGCTTTAAAACATATCCTAGTAATTGGTCACAAACCAGATTTCTTTCTAGTTTTATTTAAGGGCAAATGGAGGAACCAAGGAGCTTTGCTCCGTCTGGTTCTGTTAGGATGTTTAATGTGAAAAAAACTTGCCCACATGTAACACCCTGATGAAGTTACACCCAGTGGTTACTTTTTCAGAAATCACATGACCTAGACGGGACCCCTACTGAGACGCTGTGCTTCCTTTACCCGGGATATTATTAACACATCAAAGATCAGTCATTTTCAGTAACAGCAGTGGGCTATCCTGCATCTGGTTTTGGGGAGTAATTTTAGTGCAGACTTAAAAAATAAAATTTTGATTGACTATAGTTACTGAAAACTGCTTAAAGAAAACACTGACAATTCTGTTTCTTTTTATGAATGTAGTTATACCTCTATGCTGATTTTTTTAACAGCTCTGTGATATAACAGTTATACAGTATAAAGTTTGCTCACTTGAAATTTATGATTCAATTGTTTTTAGTGTATCTACAAAATTGGGCATCATCGTCATTAATTCCTTGCTATCATTTCCAAAGAAGCCTTGTACCCATTAGCAATCACTCTCCATTAACCTCCTTCCCCTATTTTCTTGCTTTAGACAACTACCATTTTCTGTCTCCAGAGATTTGTCTCTTCTGGGCATTTCATATAAATGGAAGTGTACAATATAATCTTTTATGACTCACTTCTTTGATTCAGTTAATGTTTTTGAGGTTGTTCTGTATTATAGCTTATCAGTATTTTATCCTTTTTTATTGCCAGTTAATATTTCATCATATGCATAGTCATTCATCATTTGACAGACACTGGAGCCATTTCTACTTTTTATCTATTGTGAGTGAGGCCGCTGTTAACATTAGCCTTCATTTTTTTGTGTGTGGACAAATGTTTTCATTTTTGTTGGACATTTAGCTAGGAGTGTGGTTACTGGGTCTTATGGAAACTCTATGATTAACATTCTGAGGAACTTCTGAATTGCTTTCCAAAGTGGCCTTTTCATTTTATATTCCCATCAACAGAGTAATTACAATTTCCAATGTCTACATCACTGCCAGTACATATTTATTTATCTTCTGAAAATTGCGATTCTGTAAAGTATGGGGAAAGAGCCATACTGGAGTTAAGAGAGAATAGAAGGGAAGAAATTTCAGCATAGAATTCTCACCTGAGGAGTTTTGATGTAAAATAAAGCAAAGAACTGGGGAATGCCTAAAGGAGTCTTATTTTCCTTTTAAGAGGGGGCAAGATAAACCATGTTTATGTTTATGGGGATGGAAGAAATTGAAGACATGATGGGGGTGGGGAAGGATGCAGAATTTGCTAGAGCAGATGTCTTTGAGCAGGTGAGAGGGACTCCCTATGTAGCAGTGTGCTTCTCGCTGAAACTCTGGAGGCCTAACATGTACCCAAATTCAGAGAAGACTAAAATCCAAAATGGAAATCAGATTTATTACACTATTTTCTGACAGAATAAATGGAATTTTTTTTTTATTTATGCAGGAAACATCCTCTTTCTTCTCAAGGCACGTCAACTTAAAGGAAGAAGATTCCTTGGTTGAACAGGAATGTGTAACTCCATGCTGAAGTCATATTAATTTCAGTGAGATGCTCCTTGCTAACTTCTTGGTGTCCTACCAGAGCAACTGACCTCAGGTCCAGTTTCTTCACATCATCATCAACACTTATAGTTGTCTGTTTTTTACCATAGGCATTTTAGGGGCTGTGAACTTAGAGGGTAGACAACGCTTTTTTTTTTTTTTTAAAAGATTTATTTATTTATGCATACAAGCTGGGGTGTGGGCCAGAGGTGTGGGGGTGTGAGAGGATTCACCAGAGACAGAGTGGGGAGCAGAGCAGGCAGATTGACTGAGATACACTGCTGAGGGGAGCAGTGGGCAAGACCGGAGAGGTCTGCTGTGTCATTGGGAAGCTCCCTGGTAGGGGATCGAACTCTCGTGCTGCAGTGGCTCTGGATAGCCTTCATAGTGCTGTGACTTAACCTGTTGCACCACCAGGGATTCTCGGATGGGCAACTCTTAACTTCAAATTCTAGGAGCACCTACTTTAAGACTCTTTTGTGTTACCATTTCTTATTTATAGATGTGAAAATGGAGACACACACTAATTCCCTTATTAAAGTCTTATACTCTAGTGATGGTCCTGAGCTCTGACTGGTAGACCAGTGATTTTTCCACCATGTTCCACAGACATTCCATGTCTGTGGAATTCCATCAAGGATTCAGAATTTGCATAGATTTTCTAAATGCAAGACAGATCTCAGGAGGAAGACTCTTGAAGCTACATATGATGGCTGCTGGAGGTGTAAAATATTATTTATCTTTCTTCCTGTTACCTTCATAACACAGGAGACAGAACTATATTGTTATCTATTCTTTAGAACCTGAAGTATATGTTCTTTTATTTATAGATTTCTACTTGTCTTCTACTAGACTCCAGGTACATTTGTGATTATCACTCGTGATCAGTGATAACACTTGTGCCAAACATGCCTGACACATCGTAGGTCTTCAAGAAATGTTTGAGGAATTAAATCGGGTAAACAAGTCAGGTTATTAGAGAATATGTTCATTATAAATCAGTTCTTTGAAGAACTAGCACAACAAAAAGATAAACTAATATGGTAGGTGGTAAAAAAGGTCACTTTCCCCTCTATTATATATCACAATTTATTAAGACTAACAAAGAATTAAACTTTGTGCTTACACATATATATCAAGGTACTGGCTGGAATGAGGCCTATTGGTACATGAAACCTCGATTTACTAGATAGATGTTTTTGTTAGATAAAAAAGTGATGGTTTTACTTGATAAAACTTGCCTTAGCTTCAGTTAGAAGAGACAGGAGGGATATTTTTTAGCAAGAACAACAGTGACAAACACCAACACATAGCTCTGATTGGAATATATAACTTGCATAATTAGCAGTTTCTATCTGAACTAACCCTAATCTCAAATTCTAAAATCTCCAAATTTCTAAAACACATACTGAATCTTCTTCCTTGTCTTTACAATCAAACATTTTTACGAAAAATAAATATAGCACATAGTAAGGAGTGAGCTCCTGCACCCTGCCCCTCCCCCATCTCTCTCTTACTCCCATATTGAATGGAATATCAGGCTCTAAGTTTCAAGGTTTATAGGTATTTTACAGCTTCATTTTGAAGAGCAGAGGATCTTCTAAATTTTCTTGGGATTGAATTCTCTTTAAGGACAAAGTCAAAAGTGTCAGTGCACAAATTCTGAAGAGCCTCAGGATGCAGTCTTAGCAGGAAGCCGTTTCTTTATTTGCTGATTTTGTCTCGGAAAGGCTGCTTACACACAAGGTTAAGAGGGGCGTGAGGGGCTTCTTGTGATAGGTCAAACTAAAACCTCCCTTGCTTGACATCTCCAGGTGGTTACCTCAGTTCCCAGCTCCTGCAATGGTTTCCTTGATCCACTTGAGGTATCTTTTTGTAAGGAGAGTGTAGATGCCAGGCTTCTTGAGGTTTCCGCACTCCCAAAGGAAGTGATTCCTTTGAAAATGTTGCTACATATCAGAGGACTTCCAGAATCTCCCTGGAACAGAAGGTTATATGTTTTAAATACGCATGCTTGCCAAAGATATTTATTCACCATCTTATTCATTTATTCACTCACACACTCTCCTTACTTAAAGGCTAATTTAATATCTTAATTTTTTTATTGAAGTAACATTGCTTTATAACATCATATAGGTTTCAGGAAGTATCTTTTTTATTGTCCAGCCTCAGACTCAATTAACATAGATTATCTTTCAATCATTTTCCTTTCAAAAAAGGCAATTCTGGAAAAGATATGCAACTCATTTCCCCCAGCAAAGCAAAAAAAGAGTAACAAAGGAGACTTTACCAGTGGACAATAATTGTTTCCTGCAGTCTATCAGTGTCCCCAGTTCTAGGTCAATAGATGTTATGGGAAGAAACGGAATGCAGGACTACTAGAAGGTTTGAGGCGGATCTCAACTACTCCCTGCTCTGAAGGAAGACACTAAGGTGTCGCAGGCCAAGGAGTGCTTGTAAAATATCAAACAATTTTTAGACTTCATTAGCCCTCAGTTAATATTCTCTCTGACTTTGTGACCCCGTAGGCCTCATGAGTTCCAAATAGAGTCAAATCTGTTCAAGCCTGTTGGCACACTGGGAGACAGAACAATGCAGGGGTTGGGAGTCAGATGAGGTCTGTAAGTCCAGGCCCGTCCCGCAGATATGCAGGTTATTTTACTTGGAGAATTTAAGCGACTTCCTATGCTTAGTTTCCTCATATATAAAATAGAGTTGATAATTCATGGTATCTATCTCATGGGGCTACTTGAGAGTTAAATGGCATAGTATATAGAACTTGATATCATTCCTGGTTGCTCATAAATGTCAGCTGTCATGCTTACTTTTGAGAGATTTGGCAGTGAAATGGTATCTTGAAAATTATCACTAGTAGGGAGGAACTGTTTCCTTAGCAGAAGGTTTCACCTGGGAAAAAGGTGCATACACCACACTAGTATAAATTGCAGGTGCTGGACATGAGAAGTAATAGCAGCTGTCCACCTTGTTCTTCCTGTGCATTCTATTTAACTTTTTTTCTTATAGCTAAAAAGTGGTTGAAATGTTTAGTTTACTTACCTCACATGAATCATCTTCACCATTTTTTCCACCAGCACAAATCATGCTGTTGTCAATAACTGGCTTAAAATTATAGTGCTGTTCATTATTGCATTCCTTCCGGTCTATCACAGTGAGATTAATTTCTCTCAAGGCATTTGAAAATTTGCATGATTTGCTCTTGGTGCTTCCCCATCCTGCTACATGACACTTGGTGTGGGGTTTGACATCGTCTCCTGCTTTTGGTGGCTGAAGTACTGCTATAGCTTTGTTCAATTTTGCTTTCTCTGACAGCTAGAAAAGAGACCAGAGATACAGTTTTATGCCAGGAGAGCAGGAGCAACACTCAGAAATGGATTATATTCTTGGTGATTTAGCATGTTCTTACAAAGGACATGGCTGAAGACATGCTCTAGACCTAATTAACAAGTAATTGATTTTTTTTTAAAAAGTCCCAGCACATCTTTTCAGGTGTGTTTTGCTCAGCAGGTCCAGGTGTCACTAGTTACTTCTATCACTTGCTTGAAACCTCTGTCTAGAATCTCTTTGCTTTTCTTGATTAGCTTTGCTGTTCTCTGGCTTAATTTCATCTCTTTTTCAAAATTATTCAGAAAGTATTTATTGGGCTTTATTATATACCAAGTAATGGAGGACAAAAATGTCAAAAGTCAAAAATACTTATTCATGGAACCTATAAACTTGTGAGGAATGAAGACAAAGTCATCAACACAAGGTAATAATCGCAGAGGTAAGTGCTAAGGAGAAAAATGCAGCAGAGAAGAGGGCAGAGAGTACCCTCTAGGAGGCAGGAGAGGGAGTTGTCTGTCACTACTTCTGATGGCAATTAGTATGGGGGAGGAAGGGTGATTCTAGAAGGCAGATAGTATAGGGGGTCATGATGTAAGTATTGGGGAGCAGGAAGTTTGGGGGGTTCCAGAAGCAAACAAGCTCTAGACACTCTCTACTGCTGTTGATGAGACTGTGTGGATCTCCTGAGATTTAACTCTTGCTAGGGAGGTTCCTCATCAGTCTCCCTTGCACTAGTGTGAACCTCCTGCTCACACTCTTGTCTTCCAGTCCTGCCTCCTTGATTTCGCTTCCTTCACAGCAGTCTTAATCATTCCAAGAACAAGTCTAATCGTGTCACTCTCCTCCTTCAAATACTTTTCCAGAACATTCAAAGTTCTTACCACGACCTGCAATGCCCGCCCTCACGCTCCTCTGGCTGGTGCCCCCTTTATATCAAATCTTATGAGAACTGTTTTCATTTTTCTCTCCCTTCTTCCCAGTACATTTTCCAGAATGACGCCATTATACATGACATCCCTTCTCTGTTTCCTGTTGATAACTAGATCTTCTTTCGGAAGGCTTCCCTACACCCCCTCTCTCCCAGACCTCCTTATCTGTCGCTGATAAGTGACTCAGATCAGAGCCACTGATTTATTTCTCTTTCCTGCTAGACAGTGAGTGCCTCTGAAGAGGACCTGATCATTATTGTTCTTCTGAGGAAGAGAAAGCCAGACTGGCACTCACAGCTGGGCCACAAGTTTCCCTGCTGGAAAGAATTACCCCACTTCTTGACAACACCCCATTCTAAGTAAACTCCTGCTTGCTTGAACCCTCTCCCCAGCTGTCTGACTCAATCCCAAATCCTCTGACAAGACCCACCAAACTCTTTTACTGAGCCACCCATGGTTCCTCATATCACAGTGGGTCTGATAGAGCAAACTTCAATAAATCTGCTCAGTTTGACTGTAGGTGAACTCCTAGTGGCATCACCACTTTGGATTGACACGTGCTTTTGTCAATATCTGTTGAACCGAATTCCAAGAGGGGGAACATCTGTGGCAATAGTGCTGGGTCCCAGCTGTGGTTCTTATCCCATGCCCTGGAATGGGCTAACTTTGGCTGTGAGATCCAGGATGTAAAACTATTTTCAGGTCAATCAGATAAAATTTCAAAATGTTACTGTTTCAGAATAAATATTGAAAGAAACACATTTACCTGAAGGAGTTGAATATCCCCTTGAAAAGAGTGTGGATCATAACATGGGTAGGGGATGGCCTTTTTAATGGAAAATACTTGGTCCTATTTCTCTTTATGGGTTGTCAAGTGGGACCCAAGAATAATTTGGGGTTTGCCCTTCCTGGAAAAAAACAAGGATGACATATAGTTTATGCAAGAAAATGGATGAATTAGCAATGGACTTAATTTATTTAGTTCATATTAGTTCTTCCAAATGCTCCCTATTTACAAACAAGCACAGCAAGTCAGGGGGCATTTATGGATTTTATTTTATTTTTATTTTTTGGTATTTTAATGGTTTTAATGTAAAAATCTCACTATGTGTGTTTCCAAAATAGCTTAACTTTATCACATCTTTAGAAAAAAGAAGCAGCAGGAAGGCAGCCCCATGCAGGAGCACTGGTTTGTAAAGGCCCAGGGAGGTATAGTTGGGTGCTGGCCAGAGAGGGCTGCTGCTGAAAGAGCTGCCAGTTTCTCCACCTGCTGTGGAATTGCAGATTATAACACCTAAATCCAGCAAAATTAGCAGGTTTGTTTTTTCTGTGCTGAAAGGGATTACATCTTTGTGTCTTCAAAGATGACAAGGGTGGTAAGAGGTAGGTTTTAAGTAGGTAGGATGAAGAAATTAATCTTAATTTTAAAGCAGAATCTGAACAAACACATGTGAGCACGGACACACACATGCACTCACGCAGAAGCAAATAAAGTAGGGCTGGCCCCGCATCTAGTCTGTGAACTTGATAGCTAATCTGGGAGAGGCAGCCTCAGCTCTTCTTAATTTGCTGGGTAGATGTGGCATCCAGTGGGCCTATTAATCAAGCATGCTAGTAGCTAGATTTATTTCCAGAGTTCATTGCGCTAAAGCTTCTACTTGATAAAGTCTCATTTTACACAACACTATTGTATGAATATGTTTGAATCTTCTCTGTGAGAAGCTAGTTTTTAAATCTCTTATTCATGCAACTATGGGAAAAGGAACAGGGAAATAACAGGTAATGGTTCCCAAGGAGGGGTACTGACTGAAAAATAGCATCATATTTGCATGATAAATGTTATGGACATTTAACAGTCAAATCACACTTAGTAAAACATTAGTTTGAGACATAGGAAACTGCTTTTTTAAAAATCTGACAGTCAAATATGAATAATTTCCTGTGGCTCAATCTAATATGTAGTGATGTAGAATAACACTAATTCTATAGCAGTAATTTGCTTGTAGTCATAGTGGCCACGTCATTTGTCTATGTAAAATATGCTTGTAAAAATTTTGCAGCAGAATACAGCAAAATATTAACAGTGGTTGCTCTGAGGTTAATAAAATTATGAGTGCTATCTTTCACCTTTCCCATTTAAAAAAATTAGTAATATTCCTATTTAGAGTGAAAATATTTTCAAATACACAAGAAAATGGCTATGCATGTCAAACTTAGTCTATAGGATCTGGCCTTTGCTTATAGAGGAAACATTATAACAGAACATGAATTGAATCTGCTTGCTTACTTTGTCTCCCTAATTTGCTTTTGGACTTCAGAGTCATTTTCACATCCCTCCCCAGTTCAAACCGCCTTGAGAATCAGAGGAGCTCAGAATTACTTACAAGTCACAGTGGGCAGCTGTCAGCACCCAGTGCTTATCGACCAAAGCCCCTGCACAGATTTTCAGCCCTTTGATGAGAGCCATGTAGGGTCTGGTATGAGGTTGTACTACATTGCCTCCAATAATTCCTTCGCAGGATTCTGGAAAAACTAGGAGTGACCCAGGGTGAAATCCTATCTTATCTAGCCATGTTTCATTTTGAGAAAGCTGAACAGATTCAGCATGAGCATGTAAGCAGGCAGTCTTCAGAAAAGAGCAGATCAGAGCAAAGGAGAGTGCCTGGCTTGGCGCCGCAGTCCTGCATTCTCGTCTATGTTCCCTTTAACGCGCACACACTTGCCTCAATTCATGATGAATTGAGTACTCACTATTGGGGCAAGTTCTACTGTAAAACAGATATTTCTATTATGTTAGGCTTTTAAATTTTTTTCTGCCATGTCTAAATTAATTCTCCCTTTGAAATTGTTAGGGCAAAAATGATAAATGCCAGTGACAGATAACTTTAGTATCCTAATAATCAGTCAGACTGCTTACTTAAAATGCAGTTTCTCTAGGCGAACCCCCAGAAACGCTGGTTCAGAATCCTGGAAGGGGAACCTAGTACTTGCATTCCAAATGGACACCCCATGTGATTCTACTGCAGGTTGTGCTCAGAGCAGTTCTGGGATTGATAAGGCTGGGCCAAGTCTGGGAAAACAGTGAGTTGTCCTATTTTGCCCCCTTGGCAGCCATGACTAGCAGAAGGCACTGGACAATCTAGTCACCCCACCAGAGGCGTGAGCAGATGGCCAGGGGGACAGTGTGAGCACAGTCTAGAGGCATGGCTAGGGCTACAATGATCTCAGCAGGACACCCACACTTTGCTCTGGTCCCCAAACTTTCTGCTCCTCAGTTTGCGCGAGGACCATTCTCCACCCTCTGATTCAGTGGTCAGGATAGTGAGAGCCTACTTAGGTTGTTCTAGATGAAAAATTCTTTTTAGTTTATATTTGTTCCTGCGTAAATAAAGGTAACTTTGCATTAATACCTGAAAAATTTTTTTCCGTGGTACAGTTGATTCTATCCAAGGTATTCTGAGGTAGAAAGTGTCAAGCAGTAGTCTCTCAAGAAACACAAAGATTAAAGATTTATCCAACATCACACATAAGAGCAGAATGGGGGGAAAATCCCTTCTTCGGTCACTCCCAGTCTCTTTACTTCCGACTACAGTCTGCATTGCCTTGGCCTCAGGTTGGACATTGCCTTGATGACCTTAAAAATCTCACAAATCTGTTATTGCTTTCTTCACTACCCCTCCTACCAGAAATAGATACAAACACATTCTGAAACCAAAAGTTTCAAGATTTACCTGAGCTATCACTATTCAACTGTATTTAATTGCCTTGTCAATTTTTCGCTTGAAGGTTTTGCTCTGTAAATCTTGCCTGAATTTATGAGAACCACCATTATTGATACTTATATATTATTGCCATAGACACAGAGAGCATTTTTCATCTTCAAAAGCCAATATGCCTTTTGGATAGCAAAGACAAATGATAACATTTAAAATCACTGGTGACAAAAATAAAGTAATATTTTCTCTTTCCTTCTTTTTTCCCCCTTCTTTATGTAATATCAAACATAAATAACACCACTAGAGAATATTCCATTTTCTCATGACCAAAACTGAAAAACATGTAGAAATACGTCTTCCCCCAGGAAACAGAAGGAGAAACGCAGCAGGAAATGAGGAAGAAAAAAGAATGTTTATGGCTCCTTCCCCCACATCTAGAGAAAAATTATTTTCAGGTTTTGTCATTAGAAATATATAATGAAACTCAAAGGATGTGGGTTTTTTCTTTTCCTTTTTTTTTTCTTTCTTTACTGAGCTACTAAAGGTTTTGGTTTTATTGCTGGAACAAAGAGCTCTATTTTAGCTATGGTCTGGTTACTTGCTTCGTGGGTATTGTGATTTCCTTTGACCTAGACCTCCTATCTTAAGGGGTAAATGTGAGACCATGGCGGTTTCTGGTAAACTGAGAACATTAAATAGAAAATTGCTCTTCTTTTGAAACAACTTTTACACCTAAGAGCTTCTTTAAAAAACTGAGAATTCAAGTCTCGGGAAATGTTTTGAAATATCATCTTTAAACATATTCTAGGGGAGAAAAGACAGACATTTGATGCATTCCTTTTTGAGACCTCTGGCTAATCACTGAGGAAAAACTGAAGTTAGGTCCTTAACTCACACCATTCAACTATAAAGCACTCAATGAAAATACAGGATATTTATACAATGAAGTTGCAGGAAAGGAGTAAGGTACTTTGAAATATGATACTGGAGGCAGATAGCATAAAGGTGAGTCGGTCAATTGAGGTGAGACACGTGGGAGAAACGGAGGTGCGCAGCAGCAACTGCAGCGAACAGTGTGGCAGTGATGATTTCATGTGTTATGGAGTGAACAAGCTTCTGCTAATGGCTTTAAGAGCCTTGAGAAAATAAAGAATAGGCCAGGGCAGCTAATTGCCAATTAAGGGCAGTTGTGCCAGCGGAGCAACTGTATGGCAGCTTTGAGGGAGACTCACCACCTGCAGCTGAAGTTCTCATTAATCTGAAATTTAGACCCAGGATCTGATAGTAATGGTGAAAAGGCTGCAAAGGATACTCACCTGAACTAGTGCCTTAGAGTTTATTACTGAAAATTCTTGTGAATATTGACTCTTTTTGTAGTTTGTAGAACTTTCTATACATTCCTCTTATATCTGAGACATGATTTCTCTTTCTACTTGGTTTTCATGGAAGATACTTAACTGTGTATCTAAACATTAAGCCAAGTCAAACTGGTAGTGGGAATCACTAGAACTTCGGTGGTGGGTGAGTTGAAACTTACACACACACAGAGGTGAAGATGTACCCCCTGTAAAGGAAAGAAGACACCCCGGGCACAGGTTTGCTGTGGAGCTGTGCAGACGGGTCTAAAGGGAGAGGAGTACTGGAGCCCTGAGTGGCTTTTTAGACTTTTTATTGGTTTCTTGTAGAGAGGCAGCCAGGTACAGGGCAGGCAACAGGGCCAGGGGGCCGGGAGGCTAGCAGGCCTCCCAGCCCCCCACGTATCTTCACCTTCTTGGGTCTCTCTAGTCCCGCATCGCAGTCTCTCTACTGCACCCTGAACAGTCCTCTGCTCCTGCTCTATTCTCTCCTGCTGCTGCTGCTGCTTCCACTGCTTTATAAGCCCAGTCTCTGGCTCAGGTGCGCCCACTCACACATGCCAACACCCTACTCCAGGTGCCCGCCGTCAGGCATGTGCATAGGCCTGCAGAAGCCCATCATTGAGGGGAGGTTGGAAAACCTGACAATTCTCTCATTTACCCTACACCCCCAAATTACAATATAAATGGATTGCATTGTAAGTCAATTACAGCTTTTAAATTAGAAAAATAAATGTTGAATTAAAGGTCACAAAGGAAATACTATTAATATAATCCATGTGGTTGGGCATTTATTCTTCACATATTTGTTGAAATCTCTGCATTTGACCATGCTCTGAATGCCAAAAATGCAAAGACGAATTGGGATATGTTCTCTGTACTCAAACTCACCATGAAGAGGGGGACTTTTCCTAATGTCATTTATCTTTGCTATGGTCCATCAGTTCCATCCACCCACCCATCCATCCACCAAGTATTTAATGAGGGGCTAATATGTTCCATACACTGTAATAGGCATGAAACAGTTGTTGTCTCATCAACACAATAGGATGAAAAGGTTGCTTTCTGGACATTTGAGGCTGCTGTAGAATCATTTATTTTAACACATGGAAATGAGATAGAATATGATTTCGAAATGCATATTCATTCAGCACTTAAGTGCTTTGTACAGGCTGGATATCGTGCTAGATGAGTGATAAATCCTGGCCTCGCAACCTGGATTACTTAGGGAATTACAATGAACTCCATATTTCAGGAACCAAAGTGTGGGAAACAGTAAGAGATGAGAGTAGAGAGATAGGGAAAATAAGGAGAACTTTTAGGGCCATGACAAATAAGGTGTGTGGACAATCATGGAGACAATGGGGTGTCAGGGAAGCGTTTTTAAGCAGGTGAGACCCAGAATTCTGTCCTCCTTAGAAAGAAGACTCTGGCACCAGTGGGGAGGCAGTAGCTGCTCTGGAATGTCTGTGTATGAGAGGATTAAGAGCTGTTGAAGATGGGGACTGGAAAATTCTCTTGGGATAATGGTTACATAGCGTGATTTAATTTTTTACCTAGAGTTAATGCTTACTGAGGAGGAGGCACTTAGTGGGAGGAGGTTGGCAGGAACTCATGTTTTGAGGAGCGTGATGCTGAATGCTTACTGTGATGGAGGTGGGAGTGGAGCTAGAGACACAGACAGTAGTGAGGAAATTATTGTCTGTCAGAAATAACTGAGAGTAGAAGGGAAAGGAGAGAGAGAGCAAAGGGATGACAAATTAGTTTATTTAGTGATAACGTGTCTTCCACAAAGTAGAGGGCCAGAGGAGAGCGGACATGATTGGAGAGTGGAGGCAGCAGCAGGCTCCTGTGCTTTCCCTGTGAGTAAGGAACGGGGCAGCCCCTCCCCTACCTCCTGGTGAAGAGACATGTGTGGGAACAAGTGTTCCCTGAAGTGGGGTGGGTGGAGGGGTAATTGCGTCTTCTTTGGTTTTCTGACCTTTGGGCTTAGAGTGACCTTTGCAAGGAGATGAGACTTATGAGGTTCCCACCAAAATTTTCTGCTTGTAATTTGTGCAGTTAGATGTGATTGGGCCAAATGTTCTGTGTGGTGAGTTTCTAGGTAGTGAAGCTGCTATGATGCCCCAACCCGAGGCTTTCCATCTCACGTCACCCCACTTGATGGCTCGCAGCCTCACTGCTGCTGCTTCGGCTTTGGCCCTTGCAAGGCCTCCTTATCTCCTCTCTATTTTTTAAAAACCACTTTATTGAGATGTAATTTACATACATCACAATTCACCTACTTAAAATATACAATTCAGTGATTTTTGAAATATAACTATCAGTTTGAAAAATTGCTGTAAAATAGATAAAACATAAATTTGTCATTTTAACCATTTTAAGTGTACAATTCAGTGGCATTAATCGTACCCACAGTATTGTGCAAGTGTAGCACTTGGGGATTTCAGTAAGGGAGTTGATCCTTTTAACACTTTGGCTGCAGGCAAACGATTTCTGCTCAAGATATAGAAAGTTGAAACCCATGTTAATTCCATCTTCACAACAAGAATAATATAGTTAATCCAGAAAATCAAATTTTCTTGAGCTTCTCAGAGTTGAGACTGCCGGTCAACCAAATAGGGAAGACAGGTGCCACCAGGGAGAGAGGGTGCTTGGGTACCTGAGACCATGCATGATGGAAAGAGAGGCTGGGTTTCATAGGAGCTAAGCAGAAGAATTCAGGTAAACTTTTGAGTGAATTACTAAGGACTGAGTATGAGTTAGCGTGAACTTAATAGTATGCCAGGGAGCCACAGGCATAGGATGTGGCCGTGCACGTCAGCAGACCTTTCTCCCAAGGATCTCAACATGAGAACAGCTGGGGACAGGCAAGGACATTGGGGACATGCCTGTGGGGCAGGGGAGAAGAACACCCAACGCAGCCAGCTTTCCCAGGATGCTTCACTCTTTGTCTCATTGATCTGGACTACTTGGATCCACTTACCTTTCTAGTTTAATTTCTGGAACAAAATATACTTACTCAATTTAAGATACTTATTAAGTGCCTACAATGGGCCACACCTAAGAGCTACATTTGAGTGGATCTTATGGTCTGAATAGAGATTGAAGATGCCAGTGTCTAGTCCTGTAGTCAGGGAAAGGAGAGGGCTTTGGAGCTGAGTTAGCCTTGACTCTAAATCCCAGTCCTGCCCTATCTGAGCATGTTAACATCTAGGTTAAGAGGCTATTGAGAGGATTGTTGTAAAGCAATGGCTCTGATTCCGAAATACTTGGTCTGGGGTGATGCCTGGCCTTTCTCCCTGTTTCCAAGATAACTATAAAGTGCTAGCAAGGCCAGAAAAGTACAGCTGTATTGTTGCCTGGCATTTTTGTCAACACTCAGCTACGTGAGTGCACCTCCTGTACCCCAGCCCAGCTGAGGGTGGAATCACCCTCAGCTGATAGTCTTTGCCCCAGCAGCCCCAGGGACATATCTGATTTCTTCTTTATTATAACTGGGAGAGGAGTGGATGGAGTTAGAAGAAAGATCTCTGAGCTAGTCAGAGACTAAATGGACTGTAGCTGCCCGAGACTTAACTTCCAAGAACATAGGGGGTTAAAGTCTTGTAACCCCTCTTCCCCAACTTCTCTCAGGGCCCAGAGACCGGAGACTGCAGCCCAAAGCAACACACCTCTGCATTCCCCTTGGATCAGATATAGTAGTACCCTCCTACCATTTCCCTGAGACTTAGTTCAATCTTCACTCTGCCCTCCAAACCAGGTGCCTGTTTTAGATAATGGCATAAGGCATTTATGAATTTACCTTTCAAATATCCTTAAATTGGCGGATACTGGTGATTGGGGCTGGGTGATAAATATGTAGAAGTCCATATGTTAATCCCTCTACTGTGGGATGTTGAAAGATAGAGTCCTTGATGGCTTTCCTGTATCATTTATATGAACTGTACCCTTGACAAAAGAGTGACCTTGTCATGTATTCTTGATATTTTAGAATTCCATTTTAATGTATTTTAATTATCTATTCTGTTTTATTTGTACCTCTGAGCCATTTTATTTATTTTTTGTACCTCTTTGAGCTTCATAATCTCTGAGGTAGCTGATTTTTCTGGTCTGGGTTAATTTGAAGAAATGTGTACCTGTATTTGAGTCTTTTTAGCATTCATAGAAAGCATTGCAGACACAGTTTTGTGGCAAGTACTGAACCACTTGAAAGCAAGGCTGTTGGGCAGGGAGTGGTAGCTCTCTAGTTGCTTGAATTAGACACACCACATCTTACTAGAGTCAGCGCTCAGAGACTGAAAACCACATCTTATGTTGTGGCTAATCATTATTGGGGCAGTCCTGTGGGCATAAGGCATTTTGGGTTATAATTTTTGCTTTACCCACCATACTACTTTATTAGATTAGATTTAAATAGCTCCCAAGAAGGTATTTGAGGGCAAATGGAGAATGAACTCTCTTTATCTTTTTAACTGACATATGGAAAGGGGTGTGGTGGAATCCCAGGGTGCCTTGGGTGGTTTGTAGGATGAGGTTTCCAGGGACGGTGTGGGCTGAAAGAGCGTATGTATCTGCATGTGTGTGTTGGAAGCTGAACAATTTTAAAAGCAAGGTCTTGATTAAGATGTCATTAGTTAAAATGAAAAAACTTCAAGTTCAGAATCATGAAGTAGTTTTACTAAATGTTAACTAGGACTATATCCAGAGCAGCACCAATTTAAAAGTAAAGATGGTACAGTAGTTATCATATAGCTGAGGAACAGGAAAGAACCTCCTTTTTAAAATAATAGCTAATGTACATGGAGAACTGGCCACTGTGACTATCTCTTGTAATTTTCTCAGCTCTTCACTTTACACATGGGGGAAACTGGGGGTTAGGCAGGTCAAGTAATTTGACATAGTGAGTTATGCACTGGAATGAGGATGCAGCTGACTCCTCAGTCCATGCGCTCAACCACGAGACAGCGTGAAGTCTGTGGAGGGTGTCTGCACAATAGTGGGGTCTGTGCCATGGTGATGTACGTGTCACAGTGAGTCTGAACTGACCTCGCTGAAACAGGGGAGCTGGTCTACCCACGTCAACTGGTCTTTACAGTGGGTATGAGCAGAAGAAAACCTGGATCCCAGCCTGACTCCTCTCGGTGCTCCAGAGATTGCCCCTGCTCTAAGCTAATTATTTTACTGTGCAACTATGGTCCCTGCCTCTTACGTAGGAGGCTAGTTAGACAAGAAATGCTTGAACTTTCTTAGAGGCTAGGGGGAGGCCTTGCAAAATTAATTTGCAGAACATTCATTTTGGGAAACTGTTTACTGATCTATAGTTTCTTTGTGATTTTGTCCTGGGCAAAGTGTGGCAATCTCTGAGAAAGTGTGTGTGTGCCAGGGAGAACCACTCAGGGTGACTGGCTGTGCGGATGGTTTGTGAGTAGCCTGACTTTCTGCCACGTGAGGGAAGTGCCAAGTAGCCCACAATTCAGAGGAGTTTCCCAAAGAGGGACTTAATTCTTATGCCTAACAGCTGAGTAACTTCACACTGGGCAAGTTAAGGTCTGCTAATTGCAGGAGCGGCTGAGGCAATTGCAGCAGTGAATATCTTGGTATATGGAGACACCTAGTGTTTATTTTGAGAAAGACAGCTTTTTAGTTCATTGAATCCAAATGTCTCTGTCCCTCCCTCCCCCCTTTTTAATCACCATGCTTAGTGATGGATAGAGGAGGGGTGGGGTGGGGGGTTGGGGGGACACAGTGTTATATAGGAGTTTAAAATGTTAGTCAGCGTTGGGAGGGTTCTAAGACATTTTGTTCTTGAACTGTGCTGCCCAATATAATAACCATTAACCATATGTAGTTACTCAAATTTCAGTTAATTAAAGTGGAAGATCCAGTGCCTAGGTTATAGTAGCTACACTGAGATGGTCACTAGCCATATCTGGGTGGAGGCTATCATATTGGGTAGCACAGATAGAGAACATTATCATTCCCTCAGAAATTTCTATTGGCCAGCACTATTCTAGCGTTTACTAGATCCATCCTTTTGTTTGGAAACTAAAACTCAGAGAAGGAACTTGCTCTTCTGGTTCATATTACAGCTGGACTAAGATCCAGGTTATTGTCATTGATGCCACCAAGACATTCCATAATTAGGTTGATGGCTTCAGGTATTAGGGGTGGTAGAATAATCCTGAGCTCTTGCCTTCTTGGAGCACATAGTCCAATTGTACATGTAACATGTGGCTGGATCAGTGTTTTTCAAATAGTTTTTAGGCTGAAAGCCTGTATCTCCATCCTTTTCTGTGGAAAACTAAAATAAAAGTGAGTGGGAGCACAATGTTCTATGGTAGTGGACTATGGGTGCTTTAGTGGTGGTGTAGTGTGGTAATAACACCTGAAGGGGGCGATCATATACCTCTAAAACACATATAGTATTGTAAACCAATGTTATCTAAAAAAAAAAAAAAAAGTTAAAGGCAGCCCTGAGACTATAAGGAAACCAAAAATAAGAGAGACACTCAGCGGGTGGGGGGAGGGGAGGATAAGGGCACAAAATGGAATAGAAGAGAACACAAGGGACCATGGAGATGGATCACGGGTGAATTGGTGGTGGGCTACCCAAGGGGAATACAAAATGTAAAAGACATAAATAACAATAAAAATATATATATATATATATATAAAGGCAGTCCTGAGAGAGAGAGAGAGAGAGAGAGAGAGAGAGAATATGTGGTTATTGAAAAATGTGAGTCTATTCTGTGTTATGAAAATTAGGGTCTCTGTATTAAATAAATAGAATTGGCACAAAAGGCAGAGTTCAAGAAAACCCTGCAGTGACTTAGGTTGTCAAACTGAGCTCCTAACTATGATCTGTTTTCCTTTGCTATTAGAGATTTAGGTTTGGGGAGAATTCTAAAAAATACATCAAGTGGGAAGATTCTATTGTTCTCTCAAGCTAAGGCGGAAAGTTTGAGGTAAAGAACTTATCTGGGATTTGACACTGACAAGTGTGGGTGGGGTCAATGTACATTGGCCTAGAACGTTTTTGTTTGCAGACTAGATCTATTGATTTTGTCTGCAAGGTTTCATGGCAGTAAAAGAATGATGACCCTGCAGGCACTTGTGACTTCTAAACATGGCACTTGCAGAAAAGTTTTTTCAAATAAATTTTTGTAGTCATATACATAAGACAATTAATTTGTAATTATAATTAAAGGATAACAACAAAAAATAAAAGATAAATGAATGAAAACCATAACTGCTCAAACAAAATGTGAATGTGTGTGAGTCATTCCAGCCTTCTCAGCGCCCATCGACCTCCTTGGAATCCAGGACTCAGGGCAACAGTTGGATAATTTGTGGTCTATACACAGGCAGTTTAACTGGTAGAATCCAGACTTTATGTTGAAGCAGATGTAAGGCTGGGGATGGACTATACAGGGGACTTTTCTCTTTTTTTTTTCTTCTAGCATCTTTCATTTCCAGGATGGTTGATAGTAGGAATGGATATTGTTTTTAGGGAAAACCTCACACTTTATCCCTTTTAGTGTGGTTTTACCTTTAGCACCACCCCCCACAGAAGAGCATTTGTATTAACTTATACAGTTCCTTCAATCATTTCATCTTTCAAAACCTGTATTATTTATTCTTAAGTAGTACTATAAGTAAGAGAATAGTGCTGCCTAGGTTGACTTCCTCCAGACTGATCTAGTTCTAGTTCTAGCTGTGATGAGGATTCACATTTTGACTTCTTTAAGCCCTGTAAGCATCTTACACAAGAACATACAACTGTCTCCAAAACAAAAAATTAAAGTGTTAAATTCTTGCTGAGAAAAAATGTTTTTGTAAAGCTGAGGTTGTCAACTGTTTACATAGACTGTATTCTGCTCACTGTCGTATTTAGTTTGGTCTTCAGGGTATGAACCAACACATTGTTTAAAATAACTTAAATCACTTTTAAATAGGGAAATTACATATAAAAATCTGAATGTCTGACTTCTCAAAAAATATCAGAATATCTGTCAACATTAGACCTGCAATCCCAACCATCAACAATCAATAAAAATTAAATTTGAGCAACACAGAGAAAATAGATTGAGGTTAAAAAAAAAAGAAAAGAAAAAGAACAGAGCCTCAGGAACTGGTGGGACTATAAAAGACATAATTAGTGTAATAGAAGTTTTGGAAAGGAGAGGGAAAAACACTGAAAAAATATTTGAGAAATCATAGTTGAATACTTCCCAAATTTGAGAAAAGATGTAACTAAAGATTATGAAGTTAAATAAATGGCATGGTATTTTAAGAAGGATAAATCCAAAGAAATCCACAGGAAGATAAATTATAGTTAAGCCTCTAAAACTAATGATAAAGTAAAATTCTTGAAAGCAATGAAAAAGAAGTGATATCTTACCTTCAGGGGAAAAGAAACACAAATGACAGATGATTTTACACCAGGAATCATAGAGACCAGAAAGAAGTGGCACAACATTTATGGAGTACTAATAGAAAAAATCTCATAGCAACCCAGATCCTATATCCAGGGAAAAAATCTTTCAGTAATGAAGAGAAAATCAAGACATTTTCAGATGAAGGAAAGCTAAGTGTGTTTGTTGTCAGCTGACTCATCTTAAAAGAATGGCCTAAGGAAGTTGTCTAAACAAAGGAACTGACAAAAGAAAGGATCTTGGAATATCTGGAAAGAAAGAACACGACAAGAAAAAAAATGGATAAATACAATATACTTTCCTTTTCTGGTGCCTTTTAAATTATGAAATCGGACACGCACCAATAAATATATCTATCATCAAGAGTTAGAAGTACAGCCTGAAGCTCTGTGAAAACATTCTATAGATTCTGTTTTTCTTTGTTTTTGTTTCCCCCCTGAATACAGGGGAAATAAACTTTATCTAATAGGACTGGAGTTTGTGGTGCCTCAGGATAAAAGGGTCATCAACAGGCCACAGTAGGGAACAGCCAGTCTAGAAGAGTCCCCAAAAGCAATGTTGATAGGCATTGGAGGGCCAAATCTTCTCCCTGATTATAGTTGGTGCTCTGTGGCCTGTGAGATGAACATGTTGTCCTGGCCAAAGCCCATCAATCTCAAGCCCACTTCCTTTATATGTGGGCCTCTAGTAGGGAAAAGATTAAGTTTGGAACCATAGTTAAACGTCTTCCTTCCAGACTTAATATCTTAACTTTCTTATTTCTTCTTCTTTTGTTCTATCATTTTCAGGGCAGCAATGACATAAATATACTTCCTGGGCACTGTTTCTGGGACATTAAATTTCTGGCAGTCACAAATGGGCCACTAATTGGTTGAAAGAACTGAGCAGTCCTTTCTCTTTGGGATATGATTATGGTACTGCCTGGGGAAACTGGAATTGACAGACTGTTGACTGTGCTTTGGCTGGATAAAGAGAGTAATTTGTAGTAACCAAGTATGGTAGTAGATGCAATTCTGCCACATTTGACGGGGGAGTGTACATAGTTTTGCCATCCATGTAAAATAGCCTGCATGAGCTTAACTGAAGGAAACTTTGTGATACAGGACTTCCACGATCTGTCTCACATCTACTTATCTCTTTTGTCTCATCACTTTTCCCTCCTATGTCACACTCCTCTCATATGGAACTACTTGCTGTCCCCTCTCTTTCATACCTCTGTCCCTTTGCTCATCCTGTTCATTTTGTCTTAATAATAATCTCTCCTATGCAACTGGAAAACTCTTGCTCATTCTATCATGTGGGTCAACAGTCTCTTCCTCTGTGAGCCTTCTCTAATCTACTCTACCCTTACCTCCACCCCATTCCAATGAATTGCTTTCTTGTTGTTCTCCTATAATACTTTCTGTGGTTCTCTATTACAATCTGCATCACTGGACTGTGAAAGTGAGATCCTTGTACCTTCAGGGGCTGATTCAATATTGAAAATGTGGTAAGAACTCAATAAATTCAGTTGAATGAACACTTAAATAAATGAGGATAAAATGATGAGTCATAGTGATAAAATATTACCTAACTCATCAGTATTGGAAAAGATAGATGCAAAATTGCAATTCCAGACTTCCACTTTTAAGAAGATAGAGTAGATAAATTTTCCCTTTTCCTTCTTCTGATATTTATTATATAAAGAACAAATGTAAGAAGACCCTGAAAACTGGCAAGAAGAAAGACTGGCTAGCTCCTGGGATCCAAAGGATGCAGTGGTGAGTTTCTTCATGTTTTCCTTCTGTCTCATATTTCCCTGACTTACAGCTGAGAGAACTGGCATCCTGGAAATACCAATGTGCACAGACAAAACACACACACACACACACACACACACACACACACACACACACACACACACACACACACTCTGCTCTCTCAAATCAGAGGACCAGGAAAGGAGCAGCCTAGAAAGATAGAAATTTTTTACACAAAAATCACTGTATTCTAGCCAAACTCCCCAGCCTTTCTCCCTGCTCCCCCCTCCCCCCAAAAAAACCTGTGCCCTTTTAAGAAACTGTAGAGCACAGGGGTTTGTCTCTAAATCCTTAGGGGATATAACTTGAAGGAAATAATATCTGTGAAACAAGCAAAACTTCTCCAAACAATAAAAATATCTTAAACTGTTTCAGTAATTATACTTTTGTAAAGTGCTCATATTGTCATTATGAGGTCATTACATGTGTATTTTGTCAAAAAGCGTATGTGTAATTATGCTTTTTGTTGTTGAAAATTGGGTTTGCAACATGAGTAAAGGAGATCTGAATTCCAGAATAAGATCAAGTAAATATTTTGTGGACTTGACTTCAAATAGCAAGTATCAGTGTGAACTTTTTGTGTTTTGTTAAAACTAACTCACTTACCTACTCACTCACTCATTTTTTAAGTGTCCACTGAAAAATTCTAGAAATAATGATTAATCCCATAGTAAGGATCACTCTAAAGAGTTAATAGATCTAGACAATGATCAATAGTTGCTAACATTACATCAGGAGAGACAGATATTATGTGTTCTTAATAGAATAGATATTATGTGTTCTTAATAGAAACCACATATTATCAAATATTATCGCCAATTTGAACCTCAGTCTTATCAAGTTGTTAGATCTCACCGCCAAAAGAGGATAAAGAGAGGAACATATTAAATGATCCTATGGAGATGCACAATCCTTGGAAAACTCTTTGGGAAAAATGGCCCTGTTTCTTTAACAACTGCATTACAAGGGGAAAACATGATGGCAAGAAAAGCTATATATTTAGAGATTTAAGAGACATTAATTTCAATACATGGACTGTATTTGAATACTGAGTCGAATAACTTTCTATTGTTTAAAAATTTAGATTGGAAAACTTTGAACATTGAGTGGATATTGATTGGCACAAAGAATAAATGTTAATTTCAAAATATGCCAATTAAGGATAGTATGGACATGATTTTTTAAAAAAGTCCTTGTTTCTTAGATATACATATTGAACTATTTATGGGTGCCGTCATATAAATGGGGATTTGCTTTAAAATAATCCAGAGTTGGGGGAGGGTACTGGATGGCATAGAGATGAAACAAGATTAGCCATTCACTGAAAACTACTGAAACTGAGTGATGGGTTAATGGAGATTCATTATAGCATCCTCTCTACTTACATACATAAGTGTTTTAAAAATTTCATAATAAAAGTTTAATTACAAAGAAACGCCAACTTGATATAAATTTAATTCTGAGTTCATTTAGGCTTGGTCTGACAGTATTTAGGATCTGTCATCTGGTTCCCGTTTCCTTAGATACCAACAAATATTGTTATAAAAAGAAAAATGACTTTGCTGAGATACTTTTTCTGTATGCTCCCCTACTGAAAACTTGGGAGTTGCCAAACCTGTGAATCTGAGACCAGAGTGAGGAGCCTTGTGTGGTTGCTGACTTGCTTTTTAGAGTTCTGCTTCTTCCATTTGGTCTCTTATACTGATACCCGACAGCTGTGGCTGTGGCTTGGAATCAGTGTGGCATCTGAAAAGGAGGGAACTCCAATAGTAGTGTCACTTTTTCAAAAAGAAGGAACATAAAATATTGCTCTTGTCCAGCAGCATTATAATTGAGAAATATTTTGAATTGAGGGTCATGGGTTTTTAGGATTATTGGGAACATTAAATACAAATCATTTGTGGCAGATGAAGAAATGGAAGCCGAGAGAGATGAAATGACTTGTTCAAGGTTGCGCAACTCAAGGAAGAGTTGGAATTAGAGCCCTCATTTCACTAATTTTCAGAGTTCAGTGCTATTTTCCTCTACACTGTATTTGGAATGGTTGGGAACCGGTTTTGTTTATTTGCTTGTAGTCTTAGTCTGAACTTCCTATAATTTATACCATTAATTCTCTACAGCAACATTATACTGCAAGGTGGAATTATACTGGAATTATACTGGTGGAATTATACATTATACTGCAAGGTGTAAGGGGAAAGGAGCTAGTGAGGTGTTCGTTGGATAGGGAGTACTGGTGTCATTTTAAAATAGTCAGCAAAATTATCTGAAGGTAATTCCTCAGGGGAGTTGTGACTTATGCTTGATAGTGAAGAAAGCTACATATAATAGCATGATTTTATGCTTGTTAGATCCCAGGAAGGAGTTTATAGAAAAAGTGGGCTATAGATGATATGAGTTAAAGTCCACTCTACTGCTTACTATGTGACCTTCAATGAGTTAGCAATCTCTGTACCTCATTATAAAGTGCTATAAAATCATAGCACCTACATCAAGGTGTCATTATGAGACTTGGAATTAGTGCAAGTAGAGCGCTTAGATATTGCTGACACTATTCAGCCAATGTTGGCTGTAACCTAAGACAGGATACTGGGTGCAAGTAGCAGTCACCGGGCATGACCAATACCTATGAGCCCACTAGATATTTTAGTAATTTTTTTAAAGATTTATTTATTTATGCATACAAGCTGGGGTGTAGACCAGAGGTGTGGGGTGGTGAGAGGATTCACCAGAGACAGAGGAGCAGAACAGGCAGATCCACTGAAATACACTGCTGAGGGAAGCAGTGGGCAAGGCAGGAGAGGTCTGCTGCACCATGTGGGAATCTCCCTGGCCAGGTATCGAACTTGTGCTGCAGTGGCTCTGGATACCTTCATAGAGCTGCGCTTAACCTGTTGCGCCACCAGGGAGGCCCCTATTTTAGTAATTTCAAATACAGCTACTTGCTATCCTATTAGTGGGGTGTGATTTTAGGAGTTGATACTCTTGAAAGTTTCAGTCCTGGATTATGACACTAAGGAATGTGTTAAAATCAAATGTATTATCTGGAAGTAGTAAATGTAATTATTTGTCATCTGTTTATCACACATTTGTTCTTCTCATCTTCCTATGAATTATCTTTTTCTCCTTGAAGTCCTGGTTCCCTACCCTTTCCTCCTTAGCTCAGAATGGTATATAAACTTCAACTACCTGATTGTTTGAGTCCCATATTTTTTGGTAGGGTTCCCATATGTGCAAGATTAAATTTGTTTCTCTCCTGTTAATCTGTGTATGTCAGTTTAATTATTAGGCCAGATAAAGAGCCCAGAAGGGAAGGAGAAAACTTTCCCACCACTAAATATTATTTCTACTAAAATATTTTTTGAAATTTGTTTTTCCTAATTAGGACTCTGTAAGTTAATTTGAGGTATAATACTTTCAACCACATATATGTAAAGGTAAGAACACAAAGAAAGAGAATGGAGGCCTATGTAGATATAGCCAAGTTAAAGAAATTCAAACCTAAAGTCTACATAACTTAATATGGTTAGCTCATACTATGAGGTGTGCCAGTCGCCAGGTTGGCAAAGCAGAGTATTTGCCCACAGAAACTAATATATTAGCTTACTTCTATTTTCTCTTTTAATGTTTTATTGCCTTCACCTTTCTTTTTGATTAAGAGAACAGAGGGTGCTGGCAAGGTAAAATTTGGCATGGCTGTCTCTTAGAATTTTCATGTCAGGTTGGGAGTTCACAACTTATTCTGGTTCCTGGACAAGCTTATAAAAAAGCAGATGAATAGTCATTCCTGATTCATGAAACATGCTGAATCACCTCTTGCTGAAAGAAATGGAACATTTACTCCTGAGAAAAATCTGCTACCCATGTTCATTGATCTTGTATGTCTTTGTGGTGGGTTAGGTCATGAAGAGAGCTGAGTCCTTAAAATGAATAAATGTATTCACTGTTATTTACATAGTTTTGTTTCAGTAACTTCATAGCTCTCATTCTTTCACGACTGGCCAGAAGTGGGTAGTACAAATATGGTGATCTAGATCTTTCTCTTTCTCTACCTTGGGGTATTGCTGACAAACTACAACTGAGTCAGATCTCATCTTTATAGGTCCAAAATGGGAGAGCAAATTGTTTGTTCTGCAGGAATTCTAAATGACTCAAACTTAAATAGCTTTTTATTTCCATGTTCATATCTTCATAATAATGATTTTTGGATCATATTGTAGTTATTTTGTATATATTCTATGTTTTATATGTAGAATAGTAGATATCACTACTCTATACATGTCACCTCTATAACAACTTTTGGAACATGGCATGCCAGTTTATTTGTGTATCCAGGTATGCTCACTAGACTGAGTTCCTGAAAAACAGAAATTGTGTTTTTTCTTCTTTGGTATTTCTAGTGACTACCACAATACCTGGTAAATAGAGGTCTTCACTAGTGTTTGTTAAGGGACTCTCTCTGGATGTTCAATAGTGAGGAATCAGAAGCCTATCTGAATGTACTGTTGACTACATTGAGTCTGCTTTGCTTTTCTACAATACCACTAATATTCAGGATATTCTTACAGCCAACTATCTTCCAGTGGAGTTGGTTTTATAGTTTGCTTGGGAAAACTACTATATTATTTCAAGTGATTGTGAAATAATAAAACAAATAATGACCTCAAATGCCAGAAAATATTGTTTTCATGGAGCTTTACAGAAAACATTTCTACAAGATCTACTTACAAAATAACACAAAAGAAAAAAAAATGTTACAGGCTACTGAGTGCCATGTATAATTTTTATAATAGGAACAGAAATATCTGTCACACAGTGGTATGTGGTTAAGATAAAAATATCTTTTCAAGTAAGTCAGGGTATTTTCTCCATGTTAAACCACAGGATGGAACAGTGAGAGGAAAGTGATTTATTGATTATAACACTTAATAGTTACATTTCTGACCCTTTTTAAAAGTAGGGTGAGGTAGAAAGTTAAAGTCAATTGAGATTTGGAGAATCTTGGCATATGGGTATAAAGATATCTGCTCGTTATTGTTTGGAGCATACACCAAGGACAGAAATTTTAGGTTTTCTGATTTTATTGGAATTTGGTAAGGATGTATAAAATAGAAGGCTCCAAATAACAGTGCATTAAACATATATGTGTTTGTTCTCTTCCATGTAAAAGAAATCCTCAGGTAAAGAGTACAAGATTGGCATAGAGCCACTTCTGCTTCCTTGTCACTAACTCTTGCCTTCTAGTCAAGTTTGTTGATTCCAGCATTGTTGCTGGATTTCAGACCCTCACATCTACAATCCAGAGAGTAGGAAGGAGAAAAGGAAAAATGGCTCTCCTTCCTATTGAATCCATTCCCTTTAAAGGAATTTTCTGGAAGCTCCTAACCAATGATTTTCACTTACATTTTTTTGACCACTACTGGCAGTGAGAGATTGAAAAATACTGCCTTTCGCAGTGTATGTACATGTATGTCTCCAAATAAAACTTGAGTATAGTTACGAAGGATTAGAGGAGATGACTGTTGAGTAGCAAACCAACAATATGCTACTGAGTGAAACTGATAAGGCTACAGCTAAAAATCCATAATAATTCTTGGAGTTATGGATAGTAAGAGACTGAAAGGGAGAAATAGGCACTGCAAAATGTACCATTATGGCATGTGCCCTGTTTTGATATGAAGACAGTTGGGGCAGGCAGGCTCAGGAAAAAAATTTCTCTCTCCCTTTTAACTTGTTAGAAGAATTTAGATCAGGCCTATACCAGGAAAAAAAGAAGTTATCACCAGTGATAATGTTTTTATCTGACTTACTGGCACATGTATATTTACCAAAACTCTGCTCCTCTTATTGTCCTGTGAATTGCCCTCCTCCCTTTTGACGCCCCAGGCCCTTATCCCGTTCTTTAGCTCAGAATGGCATATACTCCTTAATTACCAGACTTGCCTTGTGTCCATATCTTTGGTGCATCTGTACACAGGAAACGAAATATATATTTTTCTCCTGTTAATCTATGTCAACTTAATTATTAGACCAGTCAAATAATTATAAGGGAAGAAGGGAAACATTTTCTGCCCTTAGAGTACCAGTTGGAATAGGGAAGTAGAGTTGCTTCACATACGAACACATTTCATGCCGTGGCAGAGCAGGGGTGCCGAGAGTGCTGTCCACGGGGAAGCCCACAGGGTAGTTAATATTCATCAATTTGGTGAATTTGCCAAAGTTCAGAGTTTGACTTTCATTAATGTAGGGATTGAAACTTGATTTTTTTTTCTCCCAGTATACCAAGAGTGAATTTAACTTTCAAAGAGAAAATCAAATCACCACAACCTAGAGGTAAAAAAAAAAAAAAAATCACAGATATAGAAAAGTAAAATGTTTGTGAATTTGCAATGACAGCTGTCACAGGAAGCAAAATGCTCATAGATGTTATCATGGTGGATACAGTATTGGAAGGTGACTAGATAAGCCAGCTGAATGCTTAGTGGAATCAGATTAAATTAAGAACGAGACTGCCAGGACCAGAGGCGGGCCTGGGGCCTCCCCTCCTCCCCTGCCCCATCAATCCTTGTTACTTGGCTGACTGGTTGCCTCCTTCTCCCACGACTGTCCTCGTCTCCTCTGGCTGGGTCGCTGGTCTTAAGAGTTGCTAACCTTCAAGTAATTTACAGTCAGCCTTGCAGGCTTGGGAACCTCACCATCTCTTCAGAGTGATTTTGGTACCCCTGCTTTGACACAAAATATGTGGAGTTAAAATTTTAACTTCCAGAAGACATTTTATTTTGTTCATGTCTAAGGTCCCAGGACATGCTTCAGTGAACCTCATATGCTGCTGCTAGTAGCCTGCTAGGTAGACATTTATGGTTAAAATCAGAAAATGAACATGATCCTTTCAAGGTAGAGCATAAAAGGTGGTGAGGAGAATATGTCAAATTAGGGTTGACTGATATGACTCAGCAAAAAACCTGAAGAAGTTAGTATTTGTAAACAGGAAGCTCACATGTGGACGTTGAGAAACAGTGCTGAGTCATTCAAGACACAAGGAACCCAAGTGTTCGGTCAGTGTGCACTTGGGATTCAACTCCTAACACAAATATGAGTAGATTCTTAGGTGTGTCTCAGTAATCTTGTGTCAAACAAGCCTCTCCAGAGATCTCAGTATATTGGTGTCGGCCTGACTGAGCACCTTTTCTCTCATCACATGTGTGTCTTATACGAAACTGAGAGCTTAGTCAAAGAGGAAGCACATTCTTGGTGACCGAGAGCAGGTTTTCTTTGAAGAGACACCTCGAGCTCTGAAGCACTGTTCCTCCTGTCATCTCAGGGTGAGCTGGGACTTACCTGTGTAAAAACAATGAGAGCCAGAAGGCAGGACTAATTCTGCTACCTGAGTTTACTGGTTTAGTTGTTCACCTAAATTAATGTTGGTTATTTCATGCATTATATTTGGACCTAATTATTTTTAGTACTGTCATTTTATTTAAAACTGGGTGGGCATGAAATAAAACATTAAGCCTTTTTTCTTTACGTATGATGAAGGCAAATGTGCTCTGTCCACAGTCATGAGGGGAGAAAGTGGGGTAATTCAGGATGACAATATCAAACCATTTCTCCCTAAGATCTTTGGCAGTTTTAGAATTTGGATATTAACCTCATTTTGGACTCTCAACTTCTCTTTGAGACCATGGATGGAATAAAATGATCTCTTGAAGCCAGAACTCCACAAACTAAAATACTATATTCTCTTAGGTTCTGTTGGGAAGGTATTGGTATGTTACAGAAATCCTACTTTCCTGGAAGGATGAGGGTGATTTTCAAGTGTGGGTTCCACCATTAGCTGCTTGTCCAAATAAACTACTTATCTTCCAATTTTAGAGTTGCTAGATCATGCATAGCTATTGACAGAAGCTTCATTGCTGGCAATCTGATCTGGTTTGACTACTGGATGTGAACTGCACAGGGTATAAAATCAAAATATAACTCTCAGGTTTTAGGGACAACTTTCCAGGAGACTTCACTAACTCAGGGAAATGTCAATGGTCCTTTGTTAGATGAAACAGACAATAGTATGTTCCATGGATTTGAAATTTAGAAGAAATACATACAAGAATACTTTTAAGTGGTAAGTCCAGAGTCTCACAATCTCCTTCCTAAGGTACTACACTTAAAAGTTAAAGAAAACATAGTCAGATGGATAAAGAAATTGTGGTTTGTATACTCAATGGAATACAACTTGGGTATTAAAAAAAGACAAAATAGTGACTTTTGGGACAATATTGGGACCTTGAGGTGACTATTCCTAAGTGAAATAACACTTAGTGAAAGACAATTACTGATGTTTTCTCTCATTTGTGGTATACAAATAACCAAGAAAACAAACTGGCAAAACACAACAAAAAAGACTCTTAGGGGCCTTCCTGGTGGCGCAAGGGGTTAAGTCTCAGCATTATGACACTATGGCAGTCACTACAGCACCAATTCAATCCCTGGCCAGGTTGCTTCTCATGTGGCACAGCAGGCCTCTCCTGACTCACCCACTGCTACCCCTCAGCAGTGTACTTCAATCTGTCTGTTCTGCTCCCCACTCTGTCTCTGGTGAATCCTCTCACCCCCTGTACCTCTGGCCTATACCCCAGCTCTTGTATGCATAAATAAATAAACCTTTAAAAAAACCCTCTTAGATTCTGAAAAAAAATACTGTAGTTTCTAGAAGGGAGGTGGGGAAGAGGGGCTAGAAGGGGTGAAGAGATAGTGTGGCTTTGGTGGAGGGCAAGTGAAAGCTGTTCACATGTTGAAGTGTGAAGTTGTCATCTGTATTACAAATACTCTTCCCAGGGGATCCTGGTGCAGTTGGTTGGAAAGGCACAGCGTCCTTCTTAAAAGAAAAATGGCAGAAATTTCTTTTTCTAGTTCCAATTCCAACACCATTGGTTCTACTTCTGGACAAATAGGTTGTTTCCCCCCAAATAGGCTGATTGTTTTGCATTGACTATGTAAAGCACAGAGCCAAGTATATAGGAAGAAAATTATAACACTTTGAGTATTAACAACACTCATGTCTTCATTGTTTCTTTTTTACTCATTTCCTCCTTTGTCTCAATTTCTTCATAAAATTATTTTTGATTTCATCTTTGTTTTATTGAGGGATTTTTATACATTGCTTTAAATCCTATGCATAAATAAATAATAAATACTCTCCTAAATGCTTGTACAAACCTTGGTGATTCTTTCTTAAGTTGACTCATTTTTGAATAGGGGGGTTTGAATGGACTGTTACTCATTTTAAAAACATAGCTCAGGATGGTCCAGCAGAAATCACAATATTAATCTGTTGAAGGTAGTGACATTATTGTCTTGTTTAATCACCGCTTTGTCCCTTTGGGGAGTGTGAGTAGTATAGAGTGGGAACTTAATTGCTGTATTTATTTCCATAAATGACAGTTTTATAAATTTTATTCAGAAAGAAATCAGCATAATAGAAACAATTGGTAATACATGTGAAAAATAACTTGATTTCTCATATCAAGGGCCAGAGGTGGAGCCCAGCTGTGCTCTTCCCCGACCACATCCAGTTACTGAGGAAGATAAAGCCTGTTGGATTACATGATGAAAAAAATGAAACAAAATACGAACAAAAAGAAAAAAAGAAAAAAAAGCAACTGGTAGATCCAAGAAAATAATTTGTATTCTCAGTGTGCATGAGATTGGGCAAGCTTGCGTTTGATCCAAACCTGGTATTTTTTGTTTAATAGGGTGTAGATTCCAGGTTTCTGGGCGTCCCCACATTTTCTACCTGCAGAGACTATGGCAGAGAAGTCACCTCTGCAGACCAAGGGGCCACCTGAGTCACCCTGGAAAGAAGAAAATGGACAGATACTTGGTGAGAAGCTGTTCAGCTTTTCCCACCACCAAACTCTTGGTTACTCAGAGGAGTATTTTTGGGATCTTGGGTTCCTTTGTGTCCAGAAAAGTGTCTGACACATCCCCTTACCCAGCGCAGGTTTCTATTCATCTGTCTTTCTCTCATTGTGTCTCTGTCTCTGTCTAGGACTCCCTATGTATAAATATATCCTTGATAACCAGTGACAATTGAACTTTATTCATTAAGGAATGGGTATAAAGTGCCCCTTTCAGATATAACGTTTATTTCTGAAAACACAAATAACTCACCAAAATTAAAGATATTTTTTTAAATTGCAAACTTCATTTTGGTGTTAATGGACCTGAAATCAAGTTGCTACTGAGGCTGGTAGAAAAGAGCAACATCTTGTAGCAAGTGTCCTGACGATAGGGACTCCTGTTTTTCTACTATTTTCTCCTGTTTTTGCAGCCTCTGTGATTGACCACAGCGCTATGCGCTTGCACTACCCTTAGTTAACACTAGGTCGGGGAACTGTTTTTTGAGGACTCGTTTGACAGCAAAATGTGTAACAAAAGGTCTGTCTGGGGAAGTAAGAGGCGATAGAATTTCAAATCTGAATAGCAGCCTTTGCCTCTCCTGTTGCTCAGGTCGCCAGCTGCATGGCTTTGCTGTGATCGGCTGTGACAATAGATGAGGTGCAAACTGCATAGGATGGTCCCACCCTTCACCGTGATGCTTCATAGAGTATAATGAGAAGATTGTATTCTATGTTTTATGAATCTAGTAATCCATCTATGCTACTGATTTGTCTGCTGTGAACATGACACTTGTTTTTTTGTTTTTGGTACTACCTTAGGAAAAAAAGATTTTGAAAAATAAGTAAGTTATTCCTTTAGTCAGTCAACATTATTTAAGACACACATACTGCATATTTGAGCTTTGTGCATTTGAGTCTTATCAGACCTCCCTACTGATTAAAGTAAAAAGGGGTTCTTGTTTTGGAGAACTTTACCACTAATCATCAGTACCAATTCCTTGAAGTGGTAGATTCTCTGAAGATGGTGATGTCCCTTAGAGGAAACCTACACAAATGATCAGATGTAGTCTAGCATCTGATTAAAAACATTTAATGGGTGCTTATTATGGATTAGGGAAGTTTTTGTTCACACTGATCAATGAAAAAGAACACAACCCTGGGCAGGGATGGTGATTTTGTGTTCTCCACGCTGCTCCCCTGTGCTAAGGAGCCAGAGGATCCTGGGCTGAGTACAGCGCTGAGAAGCCCGCTTGAGTGAAAGTTCTTACCTTGCAGGAATCCTTCTGGCCTCTGGCATCTCCTGCACATAACATATCTTTAGTGATGATAGGCTTGTGGTTGTAATAACTCCGACTATTGCAAATTTTTCTACTGATGATGGTAACCGTCACTTCTTGCAAGGTATCAGAGAGGATTAACCCTTCTGGGTCGGTGGCTCCCCAGCCAGTAACCTGGCATTTTGTTCCAGCTCTAATATAATTTTGAGATCTTAGGGGGAGCAACTGGATATCCTCATTGAGTGTGGCGGCCGTGTGAAGCTGACAGATTGAAAAGAGAGTAAATTATCCTACATCTCCAGTAGTTTTCTGCCATGAGCTGGAGCGATGTATGTGTGGTCCCTCTATTTTAGGAGGGCTGCCTTCTTCTTGAATCTACTTTGGTGGTAGCCTGCAGCTGCATTTGTTGCTTTTCTGAACATGCTCTCCATTCCCCATCAAGCTCAGTGATGCTTGAGGAGGGAGCTTACACAAAGCAGGAATTTCGTCCAGTCTCAAGCTAACTGGCCTTTGCCCTGCATTGGATGGTTTTCTGTGGAACAACATCCCGAGGTCATGACTTGGAGGGCTGGGATGTTTCCTGCTGGATAGGGCCCTTGAGTACAGTCTAAAGTAAGTTTGGACTACACTGAGCATGGTCTAGACTAGGTTGTAACTCACTTCTGAATTCCAGAAGTCACTTGGTTGTCTCTGTTGTGTTTTTCACTTGCTAATGATAAAAGTATTTGGGAAAAGGATTTTCAGCATAGATCCTTGGATCATTTGGGATGTTCCTCTCCCAGATATGTGAGTATCAGAGTTGCTTTGCTTATATAAACATGACCCTGCTGCATTTAGGATATATTCTTGCCTCTTTCAAGGCAACAGATGGAGTAAGAGGGCCCTTATAGAATATGTCACAATCACCTCAAGCCTGGGAAAATTACTAGTGAAATACTTTTGTGTATGTGACTTACCAAGTGAACTATGCTGTATGAGAATGTGGGAGAAACTGAAGGGAGGTAGTGCTACGTACCTTGACCAGCATTATATCATTTGCTTCAGCATCTGAATCAAATTTTGGGAATGGTATGAATCTTCTAATATCAAATGTTTGTTTGGAGTCCTCATTCTCTGAGAGGGAGTGTGCTCCTAAAACCACTTTGGAAGACTTGTCTCTGGCAAACCTAAAAAATGCAAAGAGAATAGAATCAACAGAATGATTCCCAAATCTCCCAATGAAGAACAGAAAATGGGAGACAGGGCCAAGTGCATACAGGAGTCGGGTCAACAACAAGGTAACCTGTTTAGGATTAGTTCTCAGTGGATCCCAGCGTGAATGGATGATATCAAGGGCCAAGCAGTCTTCTCTCAAATCCACCCCCTTCTAATTTCCCAGCTTTGCAAAAGAATATCAGAATTCGTATCCTATAGTGAAAAAAAGGGGGCAATCTTAATTACATTAAGTTTACAACAAAATTGAGAGATAAAGGCTCTACACTTGCTAATCTGTTATGTCTAGACCCCATTGCAGGGCAACAAGAGAAGCAAGGTACATTACGTGGCTGTCAAATATGCTCAAGTACTCTGCCCCTTCAATTAGGAAGATGATTTGAACAAGAAAGAAAAATTTGGTTTAAGGTGAAAAATCCTTGCTAATTTGAAAATTTGAAATGAAGATGCTTTAGTGTTAGTAGCCATTGATATTTCCATTGCGGAGATTTGAAGGATACAAACTGGTGAATTAGTTTAAAAAAAATTCTTAGTCATATACCTTCCAGTTCCAGAGTTTCAATAGCGTCATAATTGATCTGACTTATTATATATTGAATAATATAAATTACATGTGCATCTACTTATGAAAATAGAAATGATATTTTGGAGATCTTGATAAACACCTTGGAGCCATTTGCATACTTCAAAAATATCCTATTTTAATGTGTGTCTTTAGGAATCCACTTCAAATTCTTTTTTGGAACAAGGAAGGTTACAAAAAGAATTACATTTACTTGTTTACATCTAACTATTTCATTGCCAATTGAAAAAGAGATCAAGAAAGATTACAACATAAGTCTACATATCATTTAAATAGACTAATAAAGGTTAATAAAAAAGGTTAATAAAAGAGCACAGAACATACAGAAAAAAGAAGAAAAGTTGTTTCAGTTTTGGGGAACAGGCACATGACTATGGTGGGGTGAGCTTGTATTTGGCAGGACTGTAACCCCTGGGAATGACCACATTTTGCTTCCTACTGAAAGAGTTTATTTTCCCTCATTTATTTTTGGGAATTTCAGCTCAATTTGTTGAAAAGTTTACCTATTGCAAAATCAGGATAAGGATGAAATTTCTCATATGATGTGGATCATATTTCTTAGGATTGATTCAAACTCAAGGTCAACATGTTCACTAAACCCAAGGATAATATAAAATCCTCAGGACTAAAGCCCTAACAGAAAAGAAAGATACATGTGTAAATAACCAATACAAGGAAGGCTGCAAGGCATATAATAACTAACACAAAGATGAGTGTGGAAGATGAATTCTGACTAGGGACAGGGTTCTGAGAAAATTTCTGGTCTTCATCTTTGGTCAATTTTCTTTATTAGTTAATGCCTTTGAAATATTTGTTTATTTTCATCTCCATTGGTACATTTTAGTACTCCAAACATCCCAGCAGACCATAAATACTTTCTGATCTTTCCATTGCTGGAAATCCTTCGACTATAATCTGTCTACAAAGGTCAATTTTTCTGCCCACAGGATACATGGAATTACCTGACTCTTAGGATCTCACTTCCTTAGGTAACCCCAGGTCTGAATCCATGCAGAGAGGAATAATACCAGAGTCCTTTATTTGTCCAGCACAATGTTTCTCCACAGGTGGTCTTTGAACCACCTGCTTCAGAATCACCTGGAAGTATTTATTTAAAATGTAGCATTCTAAAATGTTCAACATCACTTATCAGGGCAATGCAAATCAAAACCACAATGAGATACCACCTCAAGCCAGTGAGAATGGCGCACAATAACAAAATAGGCAACAACAAATGCCGGCAAGCATGTGGAGAAAAAGGAACTATCCTACACTGCTGGTGGGAATGCAAATTGGTCCAACCAGTATGGAAAGCTGTATGGCGGTTCCTCAAACTGCTAAAAATGGTGCTTCCGTATGACCCGGCAATACCACTTTTGGGAATCTACCCAAAGGACACAAAAACACTAATCCAAAAGGACACATGCACCCATATGTTTATTGCGGCACTGTTCACAATAGCTAAAGTATGGAAACAACCCAGATGCCCCAAAATAGATGACCGGATCAAGAAGATGTGGTACATATACACAACGGAATACTATTCAGCATTCAAAAAAGATAAACACATGCAATTCGCAGCAACATGGATGGAGTTAGAAGGGATCATGCTCAGCGAAATAAGCCAGAAAGAAAAATAAAAATATTGACTGGTTTCACTTATTACAGGACTTTAGGGAAACCAAATAAGAGAGAGATATTCAGAGAGGGAGGGGGAGGATAAGGGTTCAAAACGGAGGAGAGGGAGCATAAGGGACTGTGGTGATGAATCAGTGGTGGGTAGCCCACGGGGAATACACCATAATGTAAAAGATACAAATAATAGTAAATATACATATTTTTTAAAAAATGTAGCATTCTGGGGCCTCCCTGGTGGCACAAGGGGTTAAGTCTCAGTCTATGAAGCTATCAGCAGCCACTGTAGCACGAGTTTGATCCCTGGCCAGGAAGATTCCCACATGGTGTAGCAGACCTCTCCTGCCTCGCCCGCTGCTCCCCTCAACAGTGTATTTCAGTCAATTTGCCTGTTCTGCTCCCCACTCTGTTTCTGGTGAATCCTCTCATCCCCCACACCTCTGACCTGCACCCCAGCTCTTGCATGCTTAAATAAATAAATCTTTAAAAAAAAAATGTAGCATTCTGAGTTCTTCCCTGGACTTACCTGGAGCAGAATTATGTGCAGCAGAGTTACAGCATGCTACTCACCATCTGCTGAAGACAGATGAAAACAGTGTCTCTACCTAGGCTAAGAGCACCCCTTCTCAGGACTGGCAAGCCGATGGGCTGCCTATCCCTATGGTGGGAAGGTTCTCAGAGGTGACACACATCATACCTAGGGGAGTCAGAACCCAGCTTTGTGACTCCAAGTCTAGTGCTAATTCCAAGACTCCTCCGGAAGCCCTGTCTTGTCCCTCAGCATGATCAGTTATCAGATTTGTTCCTCAGGCGTTATCATGGACAGAGCAGATAGCACTATAACAACATCAGGTGACACTAAGTTACGGGTACACCAGATTTTGGGCTAATTATTTCACATATTCTCCCTCACTTAAACCTTACAGCAGTCCTGTGAGGTGGGTATTATGACTATGCCCATTTTGTAAATGAGGTAACTGAGGCTCAGATCAATTAACAAACTTGAGAAGTCCTGCAGACATTAAACGGAGACCCCAGGGTGTAAATGCAGGGGGATTAAAACTCAGTTAGTTTGAATCCAGGGCCTGAATTTTTAACCATTCCATTTTGGAAGCCTTGAGGGATTTGTAAGGGAGTGAGGGGGTATGGAATGGGTGTGGGTGTGGGTGGGGGGGAGGGGGGCTTCCATCTAACAATGGCTGGGCAGGTGAGAGGAGGGGTGTGCTCAGGGAGGGAAGGCACTGAAGAAGGACAGTGGACAAGAGGTGGAGAGAATTTTGTTTCTGGTAAACTAAAATGCTAAAAATAGGATTATACAGAGATTTTTTTAAAAATCAGTTTTCCTTTTATATTGGCATGGCAAGGAATAAGGGGCTGAGATACTAAGTGAGGACCTGGGTGTATGGGCAGCAATCAGGGAGAACCTCAGATTTCGCATCCTCACCATTTGCTGAAAGAGGGGGTTAGTAAACTATTCCCACAGGATATTTAGGAGGACATTTGTGGGAAGCCACCACTGAAATATTTCATAAATATTTGGGATTTCATAAAGCTTATATTTTTCCAAGCAACCCGCCTACTTTTTTTTATACCCAAGTGTCCTATAGCAGAAATTTGATCGACATATTCTGCAGTTCTTTATAAACTCCAGCAATTTAAAATGATAGTTGTTAGCAACAGGAATTTATTTGAACCCTTAGACTTTTCTCCAGCCTTTCTATAATCTCTTTACCCCAACCGGGCAATTTAGGAAACCACATCTCTTGAGTCAAGTTCCCTTGATAAAATTTAAAATTCAATTTAGTAATACTAGTTAGTGTTGGATAGCAAGTTATGATTTGTGATGGATTTTACCCACTGCTTTTGGCATAGAAAAACAAAAACCAAAACCCCAAAACCTTTCCAATTAATTTCTTCTTTTTATCTAGCATCTGATGAGTATTTCTAAGCCAAACTCTGTGTCAAGTCCATTTGAATATGTGCATATTTAAAGATGTGCATATTTTGAATTGAAGGGTATTGTTATCTCTGCCTACCTGGTACCCAGGGTGGAAGTGAAGAGAATCCTGATAAACTAAAATGGTAAACTAAAACTAAAATGACTTCCCACAAAAGGGAAAAGAACCAAATTATCGGGACACTTGGGGGTTTTCTATGACAGAAATAACCCCAGTTAAAGGAAGCATCCTTGTTTAGAAACAAAACAGAAGTTCTCACTTTGCAGGTTTCAAAATTTCCAATTTGTCTTCAAATGATGTCATTAAGACAGGCAACTCTACTGGACTGAGGGTTAAGTCTCAGCACTATCACTGCTATAGAATAAGTTTGCACCCCCACAAGGGAGCTAACCGGTACATGGCGCAGCAGACCTCTCCTGTCTCTCCTGCCGCTCCCCTTAGCAGTGTATTTCAGTAGATCTGCCTGTCCAGTACTGTATGCATAAATAAATAAAAATAAATTTTTAGAGAAAAAAAAGATGGGGCCAATCAAACAAAACCCCCAAAATATGGAGAAGCAAGTCAATTCAGTTGTTCATTCAGACACATAGCTGACACAGAGAGAGCAAACCACAGTGGCCAAAATGGGATCTTAAAGGAAGAGCTATAAGCCTTGGAAGGAAAGGAGAAGGCCCATCTCTTGTTAGCTTATTTAGGCAGAAACCCAAAGAAGAAACATATAAACAAGCAACAACTCTGGCCCCCCAAAGAAAATCCCCCCCCAAAACAACAAACATCAAATTAGTTTTCTGTTGCTTTTCCTTTTGTGATTGTTGCAGCATCACAAAAAAGTTTTGTATTTTTCTTTAGCTGAAACAAGAGAATCATAGGCTGAAATGGATTTTGAGAGTTATATTCTATCTTCAGAAAAAGCTTTCATCCTAAGTATCCCTATAGAAAAAATTTCCCTGTATCTGTAAATAATCCATAGTTTTTTCTTCACTTGGGAAAGTTGTTGCCCCTTGCAGCTGTGATTCCCAAAATGTGGGCTCAGACCTTTGGGATGGATGGGGGATGGAAGGAGTTAGTGGATAGAGTCTAAAGATCCATTAGAAAAGCAAGCCTCTCATCACATCATCATCATTACTACCATCATCCTCATCATCACTTTCTGTAACTTATTTGTACATACTAAATTCAAGTATGCCAACATATTTAAATAGAGTCCACTTAATTCTCAAAAACCCACGAAGCCGGTATTACTAATATTATCACCCACTTGTAAAATGGGGGAAATTAAGGTGCAAAGAACCAGCTCAGGTTGTCTGATTTTCTCAGGAGTGTGACTTAACAAGGTCAGGAACAAGACTGCTTTGATTTTTTACTGTTCCTGTGCTCCCTGGCATTAGATAGAGGGATTGAATTTGTCCAATGGCTTGTCTGGGAAAGGTAGCCCAGTTTTCCCTGAAAATAAAACTCAGAAAACATGAATGTGTAGAAGTTAAATAAACTCCACCAGTTGGTCAGTGATCACAGGAGCTAATGTAGACCAAATTCTTTCCTGGGAGAGGCACGCTTCTCTTCAGGCAAATGGAAAGAAAAACAAGGTCTGAAAAGTGCAAGGACTCACCCATGACGACAGTGGGCTGCTGTCAGCACCCACTGTGGATGGATAAGCACGCCCCCACAAATGTGGCGCCCCTCATACTGGATGGAAGCCATGAATGGCCTGGAGTGGGGTGAAACTTCTCTCCCTCCGATAATTTCCATGTTGAAACCTGTAAAAGAAAACCACAACATTTAAATAAAGACCCAAACAGATTATTTCATGTAATTATTTTTGACAGTCACAGTATCATTTAAAAAAATTTAAAAAACCTTACAGTCATTCTCTAGTTATCATAATTTTACTGATGAACAACTGTACGTTCCAATTTAGGACAGAAATGGTTGTGAAAAGTCACTTTCATTTATAATGTATCAATATAACACTAAAAATTCATTTAATGCTTACATGTGGTAGCATAGGACATACTTACACTCTGGAGTTATAGAAGCCGCAATTATGAGGAAAGATAAAAAAAAAAGAAGAAAAGCTAGTCATTTTAATGGTTTAGACTTAAGGAGACCAGATGAAATACTCTGACAGAGAAGATTCTGAAGAGTGAGGCTTGATCTCACAAGTTTTAAATTTCTCATCACAAGTGTTCTAGAGATGTTTCACACCCAAGTTTAAAGATGGTATCAGGTGAGGGAGGCTCAGAGGTAAGCTTTTAGCACCTATTTTGGGGAGAGGTATATATGCAAGAAAGAACTTGTTTCTGGAGGTAACCATCTTTAATATCTGAGAGCATGCACATAATTAATAATGAAAGGATAAAAATTACCCAAACTATAAAAACTTCTGAAATTGCAGACAGAGTTCAAAGATGTTCATTGCTCTAAAAGAAAACTCACTACTTTTCCTGTTGCTATCATATCTCATTTCTATTTTTCATTTACACATAGATTTTTTTTTTTATGTAGAGTGACGTGGGACCTTGCATGGATCCTGGTTGCATTACAATATAGCTTAACTAAAATCTGAATGGCATCCAGAGAGACCCATATGATTTGTAGCAAACCTATTCCTAGGCAAAATTCATCTTCTCTAAATTTGACCAAATTTGGTTAAATTTTAATTACATTTTTGGGAGATTTCATAATGTTATTAAAGGAGAACATTGGCAACATATTTTAAATTCTGAGTCTCTCTTTTACTCATTTTTAATTGAAAATGACCATGTGTTTATTCAGGACCTTAATAATAATATCCTTTAAAAATCAAGGGCTGGATTTCATCATTTCTCTCTAGGAACAGATGATAATGCCTTGCCCGACTATCTATAGTACTTTCTTCTTTACTACACAAGGTATAAGACTTAAGATTCTATAGAATTCTGTCCAGGCACCAGAATTTCCATAACTTTTTAAAAACACTAACCAAAATTTATATTGAATTCACATATTTTCTTTTTGCCCCAAAATATATGTACCCAATCTTCTTTTCTGTAATGAAGGTTGAAATCCAGACCTATTTTTGCTTGACAAATTGCAAGAAACACCAAGTTGTTCTTTTCTAGCATAAGACAATATGAATAATAATGCTATAATTATATATTCTATATTAACCATTATAATTTAATAATATAAGTAAAGTACCCGGAATTTTTCAAAAATTCTGTTTACATGCTCATTGATACATTTTCATGCCTTATGTCTATAAAGAGTTTAGGACGACTGTTTTATTAATGTTATAATTGAAAAATTAGGCTCAGAGTTGCTAAGTAATTTGCCTAAGGTTACTCAGCATACAATCTGAAACAAATCATTTGCATCACCTGAAATCACTTGTATATTAACAAATGCATGGTCAGAACACATTTGGAGAAATAGTCTGCTTTTGCTTTACAGGGGTGTGGCAACAGCAAAGCTTTCCCGCATATTAAATAATGAGAATTAACCAAACCAATGCAAAGTAGCGACTTCCTGTTGCAGAGACCTGAAGGTGAGACGAGGAGCCAGTTAAGAAAAACCACAGACTTAAACTAACTTGTTAGTTCTAGCCAAACTTCCTGTGAATTAAGTCATCGTTGCCACTGCTGATGTGTCTTGTGCCTTGTGGGCCACTTTTGTCAGCTTACAGTGAGCTGATGATGCCAGCTCTCTATTATATCCCTGTGATACTGGGATCATCAGGAAGATAATGTGGAACATGTGGAAGTGATTTGAATTGAGGAAGAAATGAGCTGTGTGAAAGACAAATCTCTTTGGGGAGGCGAGGGTCAGGGGGCATGGTTAAAAACATGTCTCAGCTGCTAGTTTCTGTGTAGTCAGAACTGACATCTACATAGCTTTTTACAAGTTGCTAAGCATTTCAGCTATATTTCCAGGGAGGTGGCTGGCTGAGTCTGTTCTGTGGTCATGAACTTGATAGAGATTACCAAGCTAGCAGGTGGCAGATTGAGACCTTGAACCCTTATGTGCTGGCTCCAGGCTCCACGCTGTTTTCAACCTGACCACACGCTGCCCCGCTTTGAGAAGTCCCCAGGGCTTAGACCATCTAAGAGGCAAGCTGGCTGTGCCTAGGGACGGAGGATTTAGCCATCTACACTGCAATTAGACATGGGTGAGGTTTAGTTTAATGAGGAAGACAGTCTCATAAGTCTTTTTAGTAGCTGACCTGGAAAATTCTGAGAATCATGTTGGTTTATAGCGATGAGTTATTTGGTTTTGGCATTGGACCCCTGAGCTGGCTAATGTTATCATCTGTTATTGTATTCAGGGTCCTGGATTTGAGAACAGTGGGCTGTGTATCACCATGAGCTGGCGATGTAATTTATTTCTGGGTGTTGGTTTTTGTTCTGTTGAGTCTGCCATGGGGGGAGTCGTGTTTGCCTTGGATGGCTGTGCAGCAGCTGTGCTGGGCTGAGCATGTAAGGGGCGGCGCACGGCGTGGGGCTGGCCTTGTGTTTCTCCTTTGCTGTATTGTGTTCAGTGGTTCTCATGAGCCGCCCTTGGAGATGCTGCTTTGGAGCATGGGGCTTTTGTTTTCTCCACCCCTTCTCTCTTCCTAGACCCTCTTGTGTTGCAGGCGATCTTTATGTAACAACTGTCTAGAAGCTCCAAAGACCACATATGGGTCTCTCCATTGGGTTGCCTTTCTTTAATAGCCCAGACACCTGCTTCATAAGCTACTTTCTCAAAGCATTGCCCACAGACCGGTGACAGTCTGCGACCTGTCTATTACCTGTCTGAAGACAGAAACCGAGACAGGAATGGTTTGAACACAGCTGTACAAACCAATGAACGTGGCTCTATACGACTTCATTTAATGAAATATAATTTAATGTCAGCTCAATTTAATCATAAAATAGGGCATGATTTTTGTATGTCTTTTTAATTTTTCTATTCATTTGTGTTTGTTGTGTGAATGTATCAGTTCAAAATGGACTGACACTAAAACCAAAGTAATCAACAAATGTCTCCCACACCTCTGGCTTACACCCCAGATCTTGTATGCGTAAATAGATAAATCTTCAAAAAAAATCGTTTTCATTTAGAATGAATCCAAGTAGAAATTATCCTGCAGTTCTAAGTATGATAGAAATACTTTTTAAAAAGGCTAGTGATAGACCAAATATACACATATTAGCACGTCACCCCAATTATCCCTGATCCCTACCTAGCCTACTCTCTATCACAAATAAATTATTCCAAGTAGGTCAAGGGTTTTCTATAACAAAGTGAAATCATTATAAACACTAACCAAAGTGATAAATTAAATATAATTTTTGAGCGAGGAATGCATAAAAGATACCACCAATACATTAAAGTACACAAAACTTTGACTATTGTAAGACAAAAAAGCAACATAGGCAACACTTAAAGACATATGACCAAATGTTTGCCATTTGTGTTGAAAAAATTTCCCCTGGAATATAATGAAGAACTCCTTCAGGTCAATCAAAAAAAATGAGTGATAACATGTGGGTTTAATGGTGAAGCAATCAATACAAATACAAATAATGTTTTAAATTTCTTCATCAGAGTCTTAGCAATAAATAATATTTAAAAATATTGGTGATTATAGGATAAAAAATAAAGCACATTTCTGCAAAGCTAGATATAAGTTTGATATACTAGATTATATAATAGCACAACAGTTACAGCAAGTACTGATAAAAAGACCAACAGGCTGAAAAGAGATATATCAACAAAAGCATAATGTTCTAAATTCTCACTATTGGTTGACTAGACAGTGAATGAGTTTTACCAACAAAGTAATTTTTGTGCTTTCTTTTAGATGTTGAACTTTGTACATTCTCATTTTACAATTTCTTTAGTTCATCTTTTTTCTCCAAAATCCAAATATACACTTTCTGTCTTCCCCAGAATTTTAAATCATTGGCCATCCTGCCATTGAGCCATGCCCACCAGTTTGCTTCTGGAACCATCCAATCTCTTTTCAGTCTGAGTAGGTTAGTTGTGTTAAGAAGGCCCTCATATTCCCTCCCCTTTACCTTCCACTATTGAGCAGCCCAACCCACCATCACCCTTACCATTAGCTTCTTCAGATTCTAGATTTGCTGCAGAAAATCTCAGGACCCCTATTAGCCTAGCCCACTAGCTCAAAAGCTAGATGTTCAGGCCACCCTAGAAATTCTTCGACTCATCTCTTATTCATGATCTAGATCACTGGCCAAAATAGCCTTTCCAGACATTCTTCATCTTCCTTAGGCACTTATTTCCCACACTATTAGACTTTATCACTTCACCTGCTTTAACAAACTGGTCTATCCTTTAATATTCATCCAGCCACTTACCTATCTGTCCATGCTTCCATTAATTTTGTGTGCAAGTGTACACAGATCTATCTAGGCTTGAAAAATACTCATCTGGATATGTTCACTCTCAAATTTATCATCCCTTTTCTTTCTTTCATAATCAAATTCTTTCTGTCTCTTGTCATCCTGATAAAATGTTTTTATTTCTTGCTGAACTAGTGAAACACATGATGGGTGAATCTTGGGAGATTTTTTGTCTTCATTCCCTTTGCTTTCTTTGTATCCTTCACTCTTCAGAGGAGTTTGGCCCTGACTCCTGCACACGCCCTATCCTGACATTCTTCACATCTTTGATCACTATTTGTATCTTTACTATCACACCCTTTTCCTAGTTTGCAAATTCTCTCTTTAAGTATCTTCCATTCTCTTTAACCCAAGATTTCCAAGCATGCACTGGAACACTAGCCATGGGGATAATGGCAACAACTGTCCTGAAGAAAGAGTCGTTGTCCAAGAATTTTTAGAAACATATAGATCATTAAACAGTTAAGTGTAGTTCTAGCCTTCAGAATGTCTCTGAGCCTTTAATGTTAATACCCAAAGGGATACATGAGAATATAGTATACACAGCCTCTAGAACAAGTGAATGTTCGAGAATGTTTCTTTTCATAGAGCATATCAAGGGATCTCAGTGCCACAGAAGGAATGGTGGGAAAACTGTATATTTTCTAATTTCCACCTTCACTTCTCTTCATCACATTGCTCCAAAAGTTTTTTCTGTTATTACTATCCTCCAACCCCCTTATTATCAAGAGAGAATGGATTGTTTTCTACTCGCTACCTCTATGCTATTCAAGCACTTACCCTATTATTCAGGTCCTGTAAGAAATGCTACCTTCTCCCTCAAGTGTTTCCAAATAATTCTAGGTGGAAGTACTTTTCCCTTCATCCAAAAGCAAGAGGAACACTAGGAAGTTATAGTTAACATCTTGCTCGATGCTGTTATGGTATTTATTGTATTAAACTTATTCTTGAGGTTATTAGCTTCTTGGGAACTATGCCTATAAACTTTGCACCAGCAGGGAATACTTTCAACTGCAAGTAACAGAAAATCCAATCCAGAGGGATTTAAACAGGGAATCCCTTCTCTCTTTCTTCTATTGAGGTAACACTGATTTACAACACTGTATATAATTAAGAGGTTTAGGATCACACCCTTCAGATGTGTGTTACCACACTACACCTATCACCAAGGCGCCCATAGTCTTCCACTGTGGTCCGTTGAGGAAATTCACTTTCTTATTGAACAAGAAACTCAGGAGTTGGGAGGAACCAGTGTTGACTTGTTTAGTGGTTCAATGTTACTCTCAAGACTCAGGTGTGTCTTCAGTCATATGTTCACTTCCTGTTCTCAGGTATCACATATGGCTACAACAAGGTTAAAGGGAAGTTTAAAATATACAACTCTCCCAGTAAGTATGTTTTATATACATCATACCTCTACCAGAAGCCTGCCGGCACCTCTTCCCTCCCTCTTCTGGTTGGGCAGAACAAGATCACATGACTTTCTGAAACCAACAGGACTTCAGAAATGGGATTTCCCATTGGGCCCACTTAGACACATCTGCTGAGCTGGGGTTTGGATCATATTTCATGAGGAATAAAGACCCTGAACAAACAGGGATTCTGCTAATAAGGTGGAAATGAGAAGTGAATTTATATTTTAATATTCTGCTCAGCTCCTCATGGAGTACATTGAAAATTCTATGGATTTGCTAAGTGAGTAGAAGGATGGATAGATTGTTGCCCGTATAGTGAGTTTAGTCAAGATTTTGTAACTTGTTACTTATCTTCTACCTTTTCCTGACACTTTATAAGAAAGACTCAGAATTTACAAAGGAGAAATATGCATAGGTGAGCACTTACAGTTGTTAGTTCTACATTGGGAATATTAATGCCACGTCCTCCCTCCCTTGTGCTCTCTGCAAGTAATACCAGGATCCAGGACTATAATAGTCACTTTGAGTAAATGTCTCCAAGGGAATTCACAATGATAAAACCAAAATAACATAAAATAGATTCTAAATTAAGATTTTCATTGTTTTCATGAACAAAATTATAATGTTGGGAAGCTACTTTTTCTTTCTCCTTGTATCCTTGATAGTAACCACATTTCATTGTAAGTGATTTGATGCCAATAGTTGAATCAGTCTTTATTTTAATTTAGTATTTCCTCCAGACATTCTTTGAACATGTGTCAACAGGAAAGAACATATTTCAAACTCCACTTCTGCCCATTTCTTCCTTAATAAACAAAATTAACTTTTTTTTTTTAAGATTTTTTTTTTTTTAATTTATACATACAAGCTGGGGTACAGGCCAGAGGTGTGGGGCGGCGAGAGGGTTCACCAGAGACAGAGCGGGGAGCAGAACAGGCAGATCAGAAGTACACTGCTGAGGGGAGCAGCGGGCGAGGCAGGAGAGGTCTGCCCCACCATGTGGGACTCTCCCCGGCCGGGTGTCGAACTCGCGTCGCCACTGCGGACAGCTCCACAGCACAGCACTCAACCGCTGTGCCACCGGGGAGGCCCAACAAAATTAACTTTTAATGTATCTTTAAGTTCTGTGCTTTCTTTACCAAAGAAATTTCCAAACCTCCAGAATTATTAGAGATGATGAAGAACAAATTCTGAATCATAAAATTGACCATGGATGTGAACCCTTTTATTTCTGCTCTCAGTATTCCTACTTCTCTTAGCAGCCTTCATTCTGAAAGAATTTATTGTTAATAAATAGCCACCAAAAATCTCATTGCTTAAGAATATTTTAAGTTGTTGCCACTTTATTCTCATAGTATATTCTTATTTTATTACATGTTTTTGAACTTTTAAAAAAGCTAAAGCTTCAGAGGAAGCATCTCTAGTGACCAACTGTCAAGTGTGGTGATCATGATGAAGATAATTTTTTGTGAGGAATATTTCTTTCTACCAATAAGTCATCTTGCATAGGCATCACCTACTCTGAGTGTGTGTGGGCTGACTCTAGGCATGATGTCTTCTTTATCATGTTTTTGGGGAACTGATAAGTCAGAAGCCCCTGAGCTGCTGCTGCTGAGATGTTAAAATTGTCACACTAGAAGTGCTGAGGCACATGTATTTCTGTCCAGAGTGTGTCTAGGCTGTGTGGGAGGTGGCCAGAGAAATATTCTAAAGTTTGAACTTCGACAGAGGGAATTTTGTCTACAACTAGATTGAGTTGTAAACACCTCTATGAAGAAACAAAAAACACAAAGCATGAGGGCCCCAAGAACTTACAGGCTTCCAGTTTAAAGTTTGTACAACTACACACACACACACACACACACACACACACACACACACACAATTTCCAGATAGTATACACAGGAGTACAGGGAGTTGGACAGTGGGATACCATGATATTTGGGAGGAAGGTCTTTTTCTGAGTGACATATCCCAGTGTTACTAACTGCCAGGCAATTGCTATAAGAACAAAGTTTCATGCAGTTAGTAATCTTAGAAAAGTGTTCTGGTGACTCACTCAAAAGGGTCCAGGTTAGCAGGTTGTAGTACCAACTGTCAATATACAAAGAGACCAGCCCAAACCAGGCCAAGGATGCTTGCAATGGGATCCAAATCAAAGTGCTCAAAGAGATGTGGAGAGACAGGACCCCTCTTACACTGTTGGTGGGAATGTAGACTGGCTCATCCCCTATGGAAAACAGTATGGAGGTGTCTCAAAAGAGTAAAGATGGATCTGTTAGATGGCCTAGCAATCCCACTCCTAGGTATCTACCAAAACCCACTAACTCGAAGGGTTACCTGCATCCAGATGACCAATTCTCATGGAGAAAAAGGTAAAAAAATATTGATGGAGGTGGGAAGAGCACAAGAGACTACGGTGATGGCTCATGGGTGACTTGATGGTGGGAATTTTACGAGTACTAAACCTGGAGAAATCAAACATTGTACAAAAAAATTAAAAATGATGTAATATATATATAAATATTTTAAAAATTGATGTAAAATTTCTGGGTAAAACCCAAAATATGGTAAACTTACATTTTATTAAGAAATCACTTTCTGGGGAAAACCTTTTTACTCTTAAGTTTTAAAGTAGTAATAATAATCATTGGCAGCAAATGGCATCTTGAACTATATTTTTAACTTATTAACTAACAAATACTTTTCTGATGGGAAAAAAAGGAATAAAAGAAGCAGGCAGCCAACATTTTGCCAAGTATATCAGAGCAAAGCCAAGATGCCATAGTAATTCAGTAGTGAGGTTCAGCAGCCCCTGCTGAAATTCATTTTAGAGACGGAGAATCAAGTCCTGGACACAAAAGAAGATCAACATGGACATGTATGGAAGGATCATTGGAAGGTGCACAACGCGAGAGACACGAGACAATTTAGATAAGTCTACAACAGGTCTTATTTTGTCTTCTCCAACTCATCAGTAAACACATTATATCTGATTCTACTTCACCAGTATTTGTGACACACACATATGTATATACTGTATATATGTGTATATGTGTGTTTTTCAAGGTAGTTGTCCAGTAACTTTGGTATAATCGGCTTCAATAACAACCAAGAGATCTGATAGTGTAACGTCTTGAGTTAAAGAAATAACCCATATAGGGTTGCTTACTCTTGGGGCAGAATAAAACCCACCTGGGTATGGAAATAAAAATTCTACTCTCCTTAGTGGATTTCTTTCAGGATGTTGTTTAGACAAAGCATATATACATATCTGCTTTAGCCTCGGTGTTAGAATCTTAATGCTGAAAGACACACGTTTCAATCAGATAGACATAGACTTGGGTGGTCAGAAGAGACTTTAATGAAGGGCCTCACAGAGCTGTGGGTAGGGTAAAGGGACTTGAGGGACCCAGGGACATGCAACCAAAGGACACACTGCTGCTCTGGATAGTCTAACGAGAGCTGAGAGTGAGCTGTGGAGGCTGCCCAGCAGGACATCTCAGAAACGTTGGAAAAAGCAAGGAAGGAGAAGGGGATGGAAACCATGAGCATTTTCTCCTCCTCTGACCTCATTGGCCAAACCCAACCAGAAACTGGAGGGCAAGGGAGCCTGGGTGATGTCCTTTGAGGGCACAAAGCAGGGCAGGCAAGGGCAGAGACTGGGTGAGGGGTGGATGGCAAATGGAAAAAACCACACAGTACCTTAGAAATCTGTCCTTTTATACTTACCAGACAGGGGCAATACCATGATCTTGAAGATGGTTTCCCAGGGTGAGGATCATTCATTGCCCTCTGGATGTGCCAACCCCTGTGATTTCCTCAAACGCACAATTTGTGGTAGTGGGAGACTATGTTTGTGTTTTCACCCAAAAAAATAAAAGGAATCCATCCTCTCTGCTCAGCTTGGTCATAGACAGGACACAGGTGGGCAGTATGGGTAGCAGGTACGTGACTGTATGAAGTAGCTTACACCCAGTAGAGACAGAGTTCACTTGTTCAAGATAGGCAGCTGGCCTCTCCAGAAAAGAGCTTCCGTGGGAAGCTGGACACCTCAGTGCTCATGGCAATCAGTCCTGGTTAGCTTGTGAACATGCCAGGAGAGGGGCTGGTGCTCCCCTAGACGTGACTACTATAGGGGAATGTAGCTAGCTCATGGCATCCTAGAGCCACGAAACTCAGCCCTCAGCTCCCATCACACCGAGAAAGACCAGCCTCTCCCCGACATGAGTGCTGAGCAGGGGGCATTGTCCTGGACTTTAGGTCCAACTGACATGTCGTGTTACTCTCAGGTCTGGCCCTGCTGATGCCAGGTAAGGAGCTGGTGCTGCCTAAGCATGCAGTCCAGTCTGGCTGTATTTCTTTTTTGGCACACTGCCCTTTGATGGGCCATGGGGAAACCTATCCTGTCTCCCAAGTGAACACTGCTCTGTTAAATCTGGGGTGTGTGCCAGTTTCCCTTGTTTATAAGAGACCCAGGCAGGAATCGATGGGGTAGCAGGGATGGCAGCAAGACTCCCACAGCTGACATGGCAACCCCCTTGTTCTCCAGCCCTCCAGCCAATCTCTCTTTTAATCAACTGCATATCAGTTCTTAAGAAAAACCCCACTGTGCAATACTCACCTACATTGCTTTGCAAAGTGATGTGATCAGTGGGATGAATACACAGTGCTGTGATCCAGCATGTGTGGCATGAGGGTGACCCCTGGAGCTGACTAGTAGCTGTTGGGCAGACATCATGATGGGCTAAAGAAAGAATCCGGAAAAGCAAGATAGACGTGTCCATTAAAAAACCAGTGACATAAGTGCTCTTGAATAACATTTATTTGTGGTGCATTTTGAATTGCTCAATTATGTCCATGTTTATTTCTGATAGCTTTGCAAATTGCTCAGTTATGTCTTAATCCCTTCATCATTGGTAGGGACTTCCATTCATTTTGTTTGGGGAGGAGATGGTGGGAAAATGTGGCCTTTTATTATTCTGCTGAAGCCCACTTTGTCAGGGATCCAGGTGGCTATAGCAACTAAACCCCCTGTTGACTCTTCCTCAAGATAAAGCCCCTGAAAACTAGTTGGAACCGATTACAGTGAGCTCCATGAAATGTGTCTTTTGGCTTCAGAGGGGCGGGGAGCTGGAAGGCTCATCTTGCTTTGATCCTCCGTGACTTTGCTGATCCTGTGGGGCCCTGTGACTCATCTCGTGTGGTCTTGTTGTTCACTCCCTTGGAAACTGTTGGATTGTTATAAATAAGGTACACTCTTGGCTGCCCTGAACCTCAACCTCACAACTGGATTCTGTGCCCCCGGAATCCCTTACCAATGTGAAGGAAGGTCTCCTCCTCATGCACAAGCCATGTCCATACAAACATACCACTTGGGCAATCTGGGGTAAAATTGACTTTTTATTATGTGAATTAAACTTCATCTATACCAACCCTCACTCCCTTAAATAAACGGAAATACTAAATGGTTTAGTGAGAGTAGACACAGCCTTATTTGTCACTTCCTGGGAACCGTCTCTCTACCCTGTCTTTTTCCATTGTGTACATCCGCTTGGCTGCTCGAAGGAAACTGGGGGTCACGGGTAATGGAGGGTCTGGGCTGGAGGGTTCAGCCCAGAGCCATGTTGTTAGCAACATAATTTGAGTGCTTTCTATTAATGGGGTTCTGTGCATCAGTTCAAACCTAAGAGGTAGATATTCTCATGTATTTTTGTGTATGGGGCAATCAAAGTTTACAGAGTTAATTATTGTGCTTAGTTTGCATCAAACTCAAGTGATCTGATCCCAAGTCAGTCCATTTTAGTCACTGCTTTATATGGTGAAATAAATTGGTTGCTTCCCTCCTTTACTTTCTGGCTAAGGATTTAGGGGTCATAGGGATTGGGGACTTGGTGCAGGAGGGGGCATTAGGGGTAGGAGGCACAGGGCAGAAAGGAAAGTGCGCTGATAAACTCTTCCCCACTAATGTGCTAGTGTGGGATGCTAAATCTGCTTCCAGTATTTTAATTTTAGAAGGGGGTGAAGTGAGAACACCCCACAAACGCGGCCCTTGATACCTGGGGCAGGGAGGCGGTGCTGTGGGTCTGATGAGGCTGTCCCACTCACTGTTGCCTGGGGGGTTGGGATTCGAGAGGCTGGCCTCTGGAATTGGCTTATTTCAACAGAAGGTTGGTCATCCTTGGAGCCTCTTGGACATGCAGAACCTGACCAAGTGTTGTGCAGCCTTGAGAGTTATCACAAAGTGGTCTCTGTGTCCTGGATCTAAAGGGCCTCTGGAATGTAAAGGACTTGCAGAGAGGCCCAGCTGGGTGAGGGGTTAATCCTGGGCAGAGGAAAGTTTGAGGGCATCACACAATCCCCTGGACTTCAGGCTCAAAGGGTGAAATGTTTGCTGGGTGGAGAGAAAAAAATAAACAGGTGGATAGACAAGCAGACCCAGGTCACCTCGGTGGTCAATTCTGGGCACATTTGCCTACAATCAGGTCATTTTTGTTTCCTGCGAAGATAAATGTTTATAATTTGCTATTGCCATTAACTACTATAGGAAAAGATAGGAAACAAAAAGAGTTAAAAAACATGCAGTTGAAAAATAAGTTATCAAATTACAAATTATCAAATATTTCTTAATTTTGGTTTCTTTGGCAGTCGAATGAACAACTCTCTGTGAACCACTTCTTAAACTGGACTTTTTCTGGCTCTAAGCTCAGAGCCTTGGTGTATTTAGGGCTTGAGTAACTTTGAGGTCACACTTAGTGCTTCCACCTGTTTCTCCTCCTTTCAGGTAATAAAGGTCTCTAGTGACCTGTTTATTCTAACTGCCCAACAGTGGGGCTCTATGGGGTTGCATTTCCATGTAGGATTCTGTGGCAGAGTGAAGCCCACCCAATTTTTGTTGTTGTTAGTGCCCTGAGGGAATCTGGTTGCATGTGGTGCTTAGCCAATTAGGAAGATGTTATCCAGGCAAGAATGCCACACATATTATCCATTTTGTTTTAAGAACAGTTTTACTAAGTGATTTCACCTCTGGTGCCTTCAAGTGCCAATTGGATATTCTCCAGAAAGATAGGATCCCCCTCATTTTTTTGTTTCAGTCTAGGCATTTCTCTGGATGTAGGTGCTAGAATCATTTGTGGCCTTATTTGAAGTCCATTATTTTAAGTTACTAAAATGAAGGCATTAATAGTAAACAGTCTGGAACTGCAACAATATTTATAATAACTGTCATTCCTCATAAACTAGCTTTCTAGACTATACTATATGACGGCTGAAATTTTGATTTGCCATCTTGAGAACACTTTGAATACAGAAAGTCAAAAGCACACTGGATTCCTTTCATTCTTAGGGACATTGTTTGGTGTTTTATTCAGGGAGTACTTCCTAAATATATTTACAAAGGAGATAGTCTCAGCGTGTTGTCTGGAAGTGGTGGTGTATACACAGGCTCACTATCTGCTGTTAGAAATGTAAGCTGTGTGTGTGTGTGTGTGTGT
>PVIJ01002614.1:0-155764 GCA_004024925.1 Scalopus aquaticus | reverse complement strand
GGAATTTACCCAAAGGATACAAAAACACTAATCCGAAAGGATACATGCACCCGTATGTTCATTACGGCACTGTTCACAATAGCAAAGGTATGGAAGCAACCCAGATGTCCAAAAATAGATGATTGGATCAAGAAGATGTGGTACATATACACAATGGAATACTATTCAGCATTCAAAGAAGATAAACACATGCAATTTGTAGTGACATGGATGGAATTAGAGGGGATCATACTCAGTGAAATAAGCCAGGAAGAAAGAGAAAACTATCGAATGGTTTCACTTATAACAGGACTATAAGGAAACCAAATAGGAGAGAGACAATCAGTGGGGGGTGGGGGGGAGGCGGAGGGAGGGAAGAAAAAGCGCACAAAATGGAATAGAAAAGAACACAAGGGACCATGGAGATGGATCACGGGTGAATTGGTGGTGGGCTACCCAAGGGGAATACAAAATGTAAAAGACATAAATAACAATAAAAATATATATTTTAAAAAAAGAATTAAATTAGATAGTATGAGAAAACTCTGAAAATATAATAGGACTGCACAGGATTAATACAGAGTGAAGACGGGCTCAAGTAATATGATAGAAATAGAGGCCCAAGAGGACACTATACCCATGAACTAACTTTATTACACCAACTGGTACATTGCCATGAACCATAAATTAAGACTCCAGAGGAAACAACTCTATAAGCCATGTCTTGAAAGCCATGTTCTAGAAAGTTGGATAGAAAAAAGGAATTTGGGACCAAAATAAAAAAAAAAACACATATGGAGTAATGTTTACATTCTAAATTAAAAGTGAGGTGAAAGATCTGTATTTTTGGGGGTGGGGCCTCCCTGGTGGCACAGCAGTTAAGCGCCGCGCTGTGGCACTGGTGACAGCGGTGATGTGAGTTCAACGCCCAGTCGGGGAGATTCCCACATGGTGTAGCAGACCTCTCCTGCCTCGCCCGCTGCTCCCCTCAGTAGTGTATTTCCATCAATCTGCCTCTTCTACTCCCCACTCTGTCTCTGGTGAACCTTCTCGCCACCCCATGCCTCTGGCCTATACCCCAGCTTGTATGCATAAATAAATAAATCTTATTAAAAAAAGAAAGATCTGTATTTTTAAAAATGAATGTCAAAATAACCTTAGAACGATCATTTTAGAATTTTATTCTCAATTCTCCCACACAAGCCACTGCTGCTATTAGAGCACTTGAAATGTGGTGTACTGACTGAGAAAGTGGTTTTAATTTTTAGAATTTCCATCTTAATTTAAAAACTAATGTTCAATTCGGATATTAGAAAACTGGTATGTTTGTAACAATTGTTTTTAAGCGTGTAACAACTTGGGTATGTGACACTATTTCTTCAACTGCAAATTTTATGATAGTTAAGTACAGATCAGGTATTTCTGATGAAAACTGAATGTCCAAAGGGGTGGACGGTCCAAGCATAAAATACACAATAGGTTATATGACATAGCATAAAAATAATGTAAGAAAATATATTAATGTTGAAATAACATTTGAGATGTGTTAAAATATAATATTAAAATTAATGTTTCAATTGATCTTTCTACTTTATTTTTTTAATGGAGGTAACATTGGTGTATCACACTATGTGACTCAGAGGTGTAGGATCATACGTCTTAATGTACTTACTCTTCTAAATGTGACTGGTAACATATTTTACTTACGTGGCTCACATTATATTTGTCAGTCAGTGCTGTTTTAGAGCATATGGAACTTTTTTATACATGCTAACATCAAAATCGATAGTCAAGACACTGTTTCCATGAAACCTAAAAAAAAATTAACTCAAAAAGAATTAGTATCTACCATGTCGGGCATATGAAATGAGTCTGGTAGTTTGTCTCTATATTTTCATAGTTTTTAAAACAGTATTTTTTTTTAAAGATTTATTTATTTATACATACAAGCTGGGGTTACAGGCCAGAGGTGTGGGGCGCGAGAGGGTTCACCAGAGACAGAGTGGGGAGCAGAACAGGCAGATCAGAAACACACTGCTGAGGGGAGCAGCGGGCGAGGCAGGAGAGGTCTGCTGCACCATGTGGGATTCTCCCTTGGCCGGGCGTCGAACTCGCATCACTGCTGCCGACAGCTCCACAGCGCAGCGCTCAACCGCTGCGCCACCAGGGAGGCCCTAAAACAGTATTAACTATCCTATAAATACTTCTGGACATAAGTTTTCTATCAAGCTTTGGACAAAGGGGAAAAAACCTAGTTGCTATTAAAGCAACTAGGATCTATAAAAATATATAGAAAGGATTTGAGTGTTCTAGTGTACATTTAGCTTATATGATCTATATGGCTTTTATATACCCTATTTTAGTGTAACTATTAAAATGACACACCAAGACTTATCTGCAAATTCTATATAAGACCTACCCAGCCTCCAAGTAATGCTTGATTCTGCACTTAAAAGACAGTAATGTTCTATTTAAAAAAACAGAAAGACAGTAAGATTCAATATACATTTTTACTGTATCTGCATCTTCTCCCATATTAGATTATGAATTCTGTGAATACACATAATTCCTTTTGTATCTCTATAAACATGTGAAAGATACTACCTTTTGGTGCCTACATATTCAGCAGGCACACTTACGTTGACTGGTACTGGATTTTTATCTCTGTTTTCTAGGCCCTGAATCAAACTTTCTCTACACTTAAACAATCCCCATTTCCACCCAGGAAGCATTTCCACAAATGAGCCTCAGCATATATGACAATGGAGTTAGCCCTTTGCGCTCCGAACCATTCTGGACATTGGCTACCAGCTACTTGACGCTACTTTGCAGCAGAAACGTGCATTTACAGACCCTTGTATTATTTAGTATAATTTTGGAACCAAGTAACATATTATAATGATATTGGACTTATATGAATTGGGTGACATCGAGGAATGTATATTTGCAAAAAACCCAATATTTTATTGTTTATAATTTTGTACAGTATGATAAGTTTTGTAACACTCCCCAATATGCATTGCAGGCTGATTAGTGCATGTTTGACAGTAATAAGTGGTTTGACGCCTGCCGCCAGGTGTTTTCCTGTTAGAACACACAATGCAGTCCCGTTTTCTCTGTCCCACATCGGGAACATGTAGTTCATTGTTTAATCTATTGTCCGCAGAAGATGTGGATGGACGCGTTCTCGATACACGAAAATTTTGATTTAATTTCTTGGGCCATTTCAAGATAAAACTTCAGGGAAACATGCATGTCTCAAAAAGTTGCGTTGAAATAACTCAATTCCCCGTAATCACTAATAAACTGCAATGTCCCCTGAGAGGGGACATCCGAGTGATATGCTAGAATTCCGATGTCCCCTGAGAGGGGACATCCGAGTGATATGCTAGAATTCTGATGTCCCCTGAGAGGGGACAGCGGAGTGCAAAGGGTTAAGCATGTCCCATTTGTAAAGGATAAATTCATTTACCTACTGTCCTCTCACACTGACCGGGCGGAGCAGACACACAGAGGTTCTGGCTGGAATCCTAAGAGGATCCTCTGACTTCTCCATAGGATCTTCTTACTTATAGCCTCACAAGGGAGGCCACACATTCACCTGTGTGATGGGAACACCATTTATTCACCTGTGGAATAGCTATTGATGTTTCCTATTTTCAAAATAGAAATACAAGTCTATAAAAGTATAAACTTAATGGGTATTCTGTGCAAAATATTTCCACAAAGTTCATTCACACATTAAGGTAAAAAAGAGAATGTTCACCTGAGCTTATTTTCTTTCTTTCTTATTACGAATTTGAAGTACATAGTTAACATATGAATAGATTCTCCTTGTAAAAAGTAAAAAGTGTTCATATAAGGCTACATAAAATCTTCTTTGAGGACTACATGTCTCCATCCTTAGTCTCTCCCTGGTTTATTTATGCCACTTGCATTCATTTTGTTCCTAATTTTCAGCACTGGATATATTTTTCAAAAATGACAGAATATCTTAGGAGCTAACGCAAACTGAAGCCATGAATACATTTTTTTATTCAAGTAGAATAAACAATGAGACTGAGGATCTAGTGGGGAGAGGGGAACAAAAGCACAAAGCTAAGTCATTCTTTTTCTATAAAGGGAAACAAAAGAAATGAGATTAAAAATGGAGAGCTTTTTCCTTCTTGTAATTCATAATTCTGTCAGGAACTCTGCCTCTCCCTTTCAACATCATTTTGTCAGGATAGACATAAACTGTGCCAAAAGCCTGACTGTCCGGAGCTGTTTCAATAACCCCTTCTAGGCTGACATGGTGCACACCATAAGGATCCTCACAGTAGCCGCCATCATGAGTGTGACCAGCAAAAAAACACACCACACACGGGTGAGCCCAAATGACCGCCAGGGTATCGTCAAAGTTCCAGGCCAGACATACAGTGTCAGAAGCCTCTGGGTAAATGGGAACATGGCCTGTTATTAAAAGAAAAGAAGAATTAGAAGCCGATTAAGAAATATCAATTTTCCAAGACAAATGGCTAAAAAACGAGTGTTCAGGGAAAAAAAAAAGTGTATTGTGACATTGTTATCCAAATGGACTGAAACCAGAAAGAATCCACATACTTGAAAAACTAGATAATCTACAGCCATGTCTGTGGAGCAAAGAAAGAAGAGTAAGGTGAGGGGAGAGACCACTGGAGAGAGAAACCCTGAGATTTCTACAATATGTGCAAACATCAGGGAGGTCAAGGATTTCCTGTTCAGGGGCTCTGCGATGGTCCCAGAAATCAGGCCAGTGTTGGCCTAGAATCTCACTGATTTCCTTAAATCTGAGCATTACTTACATGAAAAGATGGGTTACAAGCACACTTTAGGGGCGGGCCATGGGTTCTATGTCATTTATAGAAATACTCAATGCTGTGGAACTGATCTGTACCACTTTAAATACTTCCAGGAGTTCAAGGTAGCTATAGTAATTTTACAGATTAAAAAAACTGGTCAAAATGTTTTTACTAAGTCTCACAGATAAGTGGAAGTAGAGCCAGAAAAATCTTGAATTCCTGATGCCACTACACATAGCAGGCCACAGCTTCACTCTGAAGTACAGGTACAATAGTTCAATGGTCCTTTTTTCTTCCCATTAAATCATTTTCTTTTTTTCTCTCTACCGTTTATGTTTATTCTGAAATTTGAACATGCTTCTCCTTATTATTTACTAGTCTTAACACAAGCTTTTAAAAAACGGAGGGGAAAGTTAACAAACAAACCCCTAAAACAGGAAAGGCATCAGAATAACTTCTGTATGTTAATTTATGTGTGTACACATGAGAACATGCATGTACATGTATGCACGTGCACACACACACACACACACTGATGACCACTCTTCAAGCTGTGATGAGGTGTACGAATCCAGAGAGGCTGGGACTTTCCAGATCTAGATACTAGACTCATCTATCAAATCCCTGAAGCAAATGATACAACGAGTCACTCCTGTCTGCTTCAAACACTTGGCCTCTAGGATTTCACTAATTTTTCTAGTGGTGTCCTCCTAGTTTTCCTCCAAATTCAATGGCCACTAATTCTCACTCTCCTTTGTTGGTTCCTAATTTCTCCGGTGTCTTATTAGGAGTACCTGGATGCTTGGTCCTTGGATTTCACTTCTCTATCTGCACCAGTTGGCTTGGTAATCTCTTAGTAATTTACATAGTTTTAAACATATCACATTATTTCAATTTCCATACTTATGTATCTAACCTAAACTTCTATTCTGAATTTCAGACTCAGATGTCCATCCACGCTTATGTCTAATAGGCATCTGACATCTAACTTGGTATTTCCAAACTTGAACTCCTGAACTCCCCTCTGCAGTATTCCATCTCAGCTAATAACAATTATATCCTTCCAGCTACATGGCCAAAATTCAAGAAATAGACAGAATGACCTCTGAGTAGCCAAAATGAAAGTGAAAAAGCAAAAAGAAATGAAAGAAAATTTCTGTCAGTCACTTTACACTTTACTAAAGAAAATCTGAGGCACTCAGTTATTAAAGGTTTACTCATTCAGTTTCTAAGCTTATAGCATGGAACAGATTTAAGAGCTTGCTAATGTAGAGTGGTGCACTGACATAACTAAAAACAAATGGGAAACACAGAGTGCAAGAGAGCATAGGAAAGGTGACTGGAATATAAAACATGGATTCTAGTCTCAGTTCTGTCTGTAGCTGTATGATTTTAGCTATGGAGTTGAATCTCCTTGGATTTAATTTCCTTGTCTTTATAATGGAAAAAATTAACTATATGAGTCTAGGGGTCCCTTTTAGCTCCATTCAAGAAGAATCCCAGTTTTTGAGACCACTTATTATAATAGTGTCACATCATGCCCTGACCCCTAAGGGCATCTTATATTTTCCAAACTTTGAATGACACTTGATATTCCAATGGGAGCAGAAATGCTCCTCCTTCTGCATGTTTTTTTTTTTATCATATCAGCAGAAGATTAACAAAAACTACATTTGTAGATAATAATATAATTTTATATTTCTATGACAGCCTACATTTTGAAAGGGTTTTCATCTTCATAGTTTCATTTGATACAATAGTGGGTAACTGCAATTTTTCAGTTATCCATTTGTTCAAAACAGCTTACAGAAACAAGAGCTAGGACAGCATCCTATTCTGTGACCTCAGTCCAGTCCTCTCATGCAGTACGCCGCATCAAATAGATCCACAGAACAAGGGCTCTCACTTCAGCCTCCAAACCAAGTACACCAATCACACTGCAAATCTAAATTCAGTTCTCTGCGCATGTGCACTCATGCACACACACAAATCTAAGTGTAGTTTAAGCACCTGCAGTTCCTATAGTCTCAGCTAGCAGTAGGTCTGGCAAAAGTAATTCTAAAGGAAAATAACATAAATTGGATTTCAGTGTAACCATGCATCAGGGATATAGAACTGAAATGTTCACTGCCAATTAATTGAGCCTCCATCACTTGGTCCCTGGCTTCATCTACACAGCAGAGGTCTCAGGTGGCTACTGCACTGATAGGCAGGTGCCTAAGGAATAAGGCCTGGACTGAATTTCTCACTTAAATATAACTACATGAATTGATCCCATATTTGTAAACTCTACTTTGAAACCTAAAAGGTTAACTGATAGGATCTAACATTTATCAAGATATATTTGTTATTTTACCATCCTTTCCTGACTCAGCCTTCAATATTAATCTTATACTCAGCTTGTTTCTCAATAAAAAAAAATTATCATTCATTATTTTTATGTGGACAACATATACACGTATGTACAAAACACCTAATGTTAGAATGCTCTCCTATAATTTAATATGATTTACAAAAACAGGACAGCAAAATAACTTAGGTCACTAATGCTATGCAAAAATAAAACTGGCTAACAATTAAAAAATTTTAACTCATTTTATAGAAAGAACATATCATAATAGATTGCTAGTATTCTTTCAAAATCTAATTGTTGTCATCCTTAAAATGCTGATACAACCAAATCATATAAATACTTACTGACAATCACCACCTTTTCTTGGTTTATGTCAGAGAATGTAAGAATTTCATTCAACCAGTTCAGCTGCTCTTGGCTAAATCCACCATTAAACTGGACAAACTGGGGCTCAGAAAGTCCTGAAATGAATTCAGTGAGTTAGACCCATCAAAAGGTATGTTTTTACATGACTCAGAACAGGACACCACAAGAATTTAGAACAACATAAAAATCACACTGTATCTTACTGCTAGTGTTAACATTCCTCTACTTATTTCACTAGATTCCCTTTACATTAGAAATATAATAGAGACATTTTAATTTGTTCACCAAGCCACTATAAAATCATCCTGCTCCTACTGGCCCTTTTCTGCACTCAATAATGACAAAATCTTATTCTGCTTAGCTCCTCTGCATCTATATTCCCTCTGTCTTGAATACTGTCCCCTGTTCCTTCCCAAGGGCATTTAGGTTTCAGCTTAAATGTTTATTCTCTTAGAGAGACTATCGTCTACCACCTAAACTAAAATAATTTCCTGTTCCTGTTCTATGTTATTTTTTTAAAAAGATTTATTTATGTATACAAGCTGGGGGTGCAGGCCAGAGGCGTGGGGCGGCACGAGGGTTCACCAGAGACAGAGTGGGGAGCAGAACAGGCAGATCAGAAATACACTGCTGAGGGGAGCAGCGGGCGAGGCAGGAGCAGCGGGTGAGGCTGCACCACCAGGGAGGCCCTGTTCTATATTATTATTTGTATTTTCTTGGTAACATTTCTTGGTAAGTTGTACATAATCTCGTTTCTTCAATTATTTGATCTGTTCTCTTCATTCCATCCATAAAAAGTAATTTTATCAGTATTGTTTACAGCTTCTGTACAGTTAGCCAAGGCCTAGAATAGGCATTTAGGTATCTGTTAAGTAAGTTTTGAATCAACAGCAACCAATCAATCCAAATGCCAAGAGGCTTGTGAGAAATCCTGACCCTGAACAACAGTGACAGTATACTTTTACCTTAATCGTTCATCTTTCAGCTGAACAAAAGGTAGCTGAAGAATTTAAAGACTATGTATTAGGTTTTCAGCTCAAAGGAATAATTCACCTTGAGGACTATTTAATTCCGTATTTGGATTGTGCTCCATTAGTATCTTTAGACACTGCTGGTATTTTGGAGAAGATTGATCCAAGCCCAAGACACTCAAGTCGTAAGCATCCAGCAAAATGAACCGGAATTTGGGAAATGGTGTGAAATGATAAGCATAGTAATTCTCTGAAGGCACAGTCTCAGGATGATGTACAATATGGTCTTCTAGAAACTTTGTGTTGAGTTTAGAGTTTGTTAAATAGTCTCTGCTAAAGTTATAGAATTCATGATTTCCCCAAGTATGATGAACAGGGACTTTGAGTGTTTGGAATGTATTCATAACAAGTTCTAGTGACTTTTCTGATGTATTATGCTGTGCATTATATCCATCAATGATATCTCCAAGCTGAAGTACACAACAGGGCGGGCTGCTTTCTTGATTCCAGTCTTCAATAGCACCCTGCAAATGAAGAAGACTATGTCTGTAGTATCTCCGTCTGGTTCCTTGGAAATTATATCCATCTTCTAAATCAGCATATTGAATATCTGCTATGACTCCAAAGGAGAAAAGAAGTTCTGAATTTTCATTTTGGGTTCCGGGATTGGTCTTATCATCCATGACCTCCAAACTGGTGTCTAGATAAAGTGAAATAAAAAGACAACAAAGTTATAACAACAACAGTTATAAACATCTTAATATTTCTACATGATGTGAAGAAGACAGTAAAATGAATATTAACTATAAAAGTTAATTTCCTAGGTAGCATGGAGTACAGAAAAGTATATGGGCTTTAGTGTCTGATAGTCTTAGATCAAAATGACTGAATCTTCTAAAGATTTCTGTTTTTTTAACCAGTAAAACAGATGACAAGCCCTATTTTTCAGAAGAGTAACAATTTACAAAAGGGTATCACACTATGAATGAACAGTCATTCTAATTATAGTTAACTCAAGTTTGAATATGTTAAAATTTTTAATTTTAGTTTTAATTGGGATTTTAGTTTTAATTTAGTTTTAAACACAATCACCCATACATGTACTTTCTTCCATAAACATCAAAATAATTCTATCAAAACTTCAGGAATCTTTTTTGAAAGCTGTATGCTACATTCATCCATTGCACTTTATATACTAAGATGCCCATTATGGCTTATTTTGTGTCAGGCTGGATCATTTCTCACTATTGGTGGGTAGATTACCTGAAATAAGTTTCTCATACATTACATCTGGAATAAGAAGGGAAGGCAGTAAAGATAACTTTGAACAAACAAACAAAAAATTCACCACAGAAACTGTCAATGTGACTATTTTCTGTTCTCTGAGTAGTAGTGCCTGTTTCTTCAATAGCTGCTTTGAATTTGAACCAGCTTTTTTAAACCTACAACAAAAATAGAAAACAGGTAATCTTTTCTTCTTACACATGATGTGTGCCCTACTGTTCTTTAGAAGAGTAACAATTTAGAAAAGGGTATTTTACCCCATGAATGAACAAGCATTAAGTGGCCCAGAAGAGTAACTATTATTTTACTAGATTGTTTACAATCTAAATTTATAAATCTTTAAATTCATTTGGGATTTCTAAAATTACTTTCAGAATACTGGTCTCCAGTCATTGTCTAATAAACCTACAGATTTCTTTTCAGTTCTCTGCAGATATGTGAAATCCTGTCAGGGCACTCCCATCAGAGATGGAGGTACCGAGTCCATAAGCAGCAGTAAGGATCAGACTTCATTTTGACTCATATGAGAATTAGGGGCTTCTTTTCATTCTAGGCTCACAATGGCAGACCTTCTATCTGATCCACACAATTATGAGCTTTAGCTACTTTCCTTTCTTCCTTTCTGGTTGTATACAATTAACCCAATAACAGATAAAACAGCACCAAGAAGAGACAGAAATCCTGAAAAATAATTCGGTGTTCTTATACTTTCTTTTTTTATTTCCTCATTTCTTCCTATAGTCCCCATCTGAAAACCCCCTAGATATCAAGCAAGTCAGTTGATGTGAATGAGGGGTTGGTGGTATAGAGAAGATAATCTGATTTGAAAGGTGAAGAACTCAGATATAATAAATATAAAATTCATCTAAGTCAGCAGAAAAGCTCTAATCTTACTAGGTTTCTAATATTTGCAATTTCAATATTTAACTCCATGTTTAATAAGAGAATCAAACTAGGAGCTTCTGTTTTGGGGAATGCTTTTATCCCCTGCCAAACAAGCTTTTATCTTTAAACTCAGACCCTTTACAGTGATAATAAGTACCTTGGATAAAATGTACTAAAATAGATCCCAATTAATTTGATCTTGTCAAACAGACAGCTATTATTTTTGCTTACCCAATATTTACCTCATGTTCGTCTGGAAACAGCACCCCTGAGTCTTTTCAGGCAACTCCCCAACTTCTCAATCTCAATTCCTGTGATTTATCCTTCACTCCCTGGCTAGGGAACAGGAGGGGCAGTCACATGACCCAGGCCTGGGCTATGTAACACCCCAGTTTCCCTCCGAAGGGTAGGCATGTAACCCAAGATTAGTCAATAAGCATCAACCCTGGGACATTTGCTGGAATCACTCACAATACTGGAACTATTTCAACTGAGCTGATAACTAAGACTGGAGTTGCTAATGAAAAGTTAACTGAGAAGAAACCCAATGGAGAAATACAGCTATCTGAACAATGGAAAGAAGTTAAGTCCTAGAAACACTGGATCCACCTGCCCCTCCTAAAACTACTCTGGTCTTTAGTTATATCAACCAATACATTCTCCTTTGAGTTTAAAGCCAAAGTGACTTGGCTTTAAGATTTCCGTCACATGACACCAGTGGGCAGGGACGTCACATGACACCAGTGGGCAGGGAATGACTGTCCTGACTAGTTCAGAGGCTTTTACTTTGTGGTTCAAGGAGATGCCAAGGAGTTTATACAGAACAATCTCCATGGACACAGATCAAAAGCTAAGACATCTCAAGTGGGGCTATTTAGAATTCACAACCATGTTAATGTTCCATGACTTTTTCAAAATAATCCCCAAGTAAACACACACACAAAAGTGAATTAGGATTATAATTGTTGAAGGTAATAATGGGCTTATGAGGTTTACTTTCTGCTTTTCTGTGTTTTTAATGGTATGTTACATAAAGTTTAAAAAAAATCATTCTAAAGTTTAGAGAAAATAAAGTCGGGCAAAACCAGGGAACAGATGGAAATAATTTGTTTTTGAAAAGAAAGGAAAATAGCAATTTTTAGTAAAAATTTAATGTTCTGAAAGCTGTACCATTTATTACATGTTAAGATATCTAAGTTTTTGTTAAGAGGTATTATGATAAACTGATAAAAGCTATGAAATTTAAGATCTGGAATTGAACTGTAATCCCAGTTTTCCTTAGAGCAAAATAACCTCATGGGGCTGTTGTGAGACTCAACTGAGTTACATTATTACACACAGTAAGCTACTTTGTAAATTAAGCACTACTAAGAATTTTTTGATTATGTGTCTGGCAATATATATCTGTCTAGTAAACTGCAAGATAACTGAAACTACTGCAACTTTTACTGAACAGAATGTAAAAACCTTAACAAAACCTTCTCCAATAATTCTTACAAGTCACCGAGCAGCGTTTTGTAAATACCTCCTTAGGCCTCCTTAGACATTAGTGATTTTTTTAAGAAGAAATAACCAGGGATGCTTAAATGCTGAAAATCTACAAGATGATACTAATAAAACTTTTGTAATAATTAAGATTACAGAAGGCTAAAATTCCTTTAGAAAGCCCTCAAGCATCTATGATGAAGGAAGACAGGCCTAAACTGTAAAGAATGTTGTCTTCACACTCTTGTCAAAGGAAAAGTGGGAAGATAACAAGCATGATCAATGCTAAAGGAAGCAGCTTTGTTAAGGGAGAAAATAGAGAAAAGTTTAAAGTTTAACTATGTCAGAAGTATCTTAGTGAGGGGTGGGGGGGGAGGATGAACAAAGTTATATGCATAGCCTATGGGATAGATGGTTGTGGAAAGACGAAAGAGGGGTGGGTATCTTGAAATATTACAGTAACAGGGAAGTTAAGGCAGGCCATGTTTGTGGCCAAATATATGAGGAAGGTGTCCAGACCTGAGATGAAGGAAACAAATTACAGTGCCCAGAAGGGCATACTAAGTTAGGCCTACTTATCCTAATCAAAATAGCAAGTTACAGCAAGCACAAAATTTGATCAGCCTTGTTGCTAATTATAGTACTATCAGATAATATTATCTATGCCCTGTTTCTTACAAAAGTCTCTGAGTTAACAGCAAGACTTACTTTGTGACCTTGGTGAGTTAATAGTAGCAATTAGTGATAAGTCTACACTAGATAATGTTTTAGGTATCATTTAACACTGAAGTTTAAGGAATTCATGAAATCAAGTTCAGAGATGATATTAGCAATTTATGCAATGTATAGTTAAACCACACCTACTGACTCAGAAACTGTTTAGAAAGCTAGTATTTTATTGAAAGGGTTCCTGAACCCCATTCCAACATGTATGTAAGTAAGGCTTCTATACATCAACAAGCAATTCTCAGGCACCAGCAAAAGTCCAATTGCATGTTGAGAGATGGATGCTGTTTCAGGACGGTTGTGGCTCTGTGGGTGGAAAGTACCTATTCCATTTTTGCATAAGCTTTTCTTCCTTGATGGTCTCCTGACTCCATTTTTTAATTTGTTTCACACTAGAGGACAACTTTATTGCTTTAGGGAAGGCACTCAGTTACTCATACCAGCTCACAAAAACCACTATGCTTTAGTCCCATAATCATTGGGCCACTGGCTTCAGTGACGAGACCCACTGATAAAATTCAAGTAAAAACAAGATCTGTGGTTATGGAAGAGATTTAGGTGAATTTTTCCTTTTTCTGTGTTGTACAAATCCATCAAGAGAGAAAGGGGTGGGTGTGAAGAGCGCACACAAGTGAGAAAGAAACAAAAGACAATGAATATGAATTAATTTCATTTCACAAGGAATGAAAACTTGCCACATTAGGAGAGGGCATAGGGGTATCATTTAATAAGTTTAAAATCTAAGCACCCATTAAAATCTAAGCCCCCACCCCTTGCTCTGCAGGAAGGTTTGGGAGGCTTGGAGAAAGGGAATTGATAAGGTTGCTATGGAAACCAGGACATAAGACTGATCACTCTGCCCCAGATAGGGAAGCAGGACCAGGACACATTCCGTGCCAAAGTCAATGCCCAAGGCCCAAGACCAGACATCCCAGCATTAAAGGGCCCAAACCAACTCTCCAATCACTAATAGCCAGCAGAAACAGGTTATAAAAGGGAGCCCCAAACACTTCTTCCAGCAGAGACCTCTCCGTCTCACCCGTTGCTTCTATTAGCAGTGTTGCAATAAATCCCCCTTTTCTGTTCTCCTGTCTCTGGTGATTTCTTTCACCCGGCATCTCCCGCCTCATCGCAATCTTCTTCCCACAACATGGGGTTGTACTCAAACAAGACAAACAGTCCCATGTGAGGAACTCACATACTTTAAACCATGAAACTGAAAAGGGAAGGGGAGTCCGCGAGAGCATTTTAAGAAACTAGCGCCCCGAGAGACAAAGGGAAGGGATTTGACAAGGTACATACCACTCCCAACACTGCTGTTGTTCATAACTAACAGGATGACAGGAAGAGCCAGGTACTTCAGTCATATTTAACTGCCCATTGTCACCCTAACCATTCAAATTATCCTAAGTCAAATGTCAAGTGCAAGTGTCTTTTTGGAGATGAAAGGGGTCAACGATCTTGCAGTTTCCCTCGGCCGCCCTCCACACCTGGCCCATGGAGGGCGACAAGAGTGGGATGGGAGGCTGCTGTTCCCGCCGGTTTCGGGGCCGTGTTTCCTCTCCAGAGCCCGGCGAGGAGGCGGCAGCAGTCACCCAAGCTTCGAGCCCAGGAGCGGTGTGGGGGGCCTCAGCCATCAGGACCCCGGCCCAGACCCAGCAGCGCACACAGAGCCCCGCGGCAGCCCCCTCCTCCGGGCCCTGCTGCCATCCCCGCCCGTGCGGGCGGAACCCGCCTCCAACCTCGAGGATCCACCTACCGCGCGCCGGCTCCAAAGCGAAACGATCCCTGACAAGCAGCTAGGAGGCCGCGCCACCATCGAGTGGAGTGAGAAGAGCGGCTCCTTCCTACTTCCGGAAAAAGCGGAAACGGCGCCGGAAGTCGTGGGGCGGGCCAGAGGAGGCCCGGTCTCCTATACTCATGGCTGCTCTGCTCCTGGGGCTCCGGCAGATCATGCGGCCACCGGGCGTTCAGCTTTGGCGTCTCTTGCCTAGGGTCCTGGCGGAAGGAACTGCGAGGGTCTTGCGGCGGCAACTCTGCACGATGCGAGAGGAGCGCTGGCTGCCCTCGGGGCTTGCTGGCTGCTGTCTGGGAAGTCGGCCATTCAGCTCGGCGTTGCCACCACCTCCGGGATCATCGGGGACAGATCCGAAGGATCGCAAAGACCCCACACGCCCCTCGAAGCCGGGGGTGAGTCCTTGGTTTACTCGCTCTGGCTGTCACGCAGTCCTGTGCCCTTCCCATCCCACCAGGTCATAACCTCAGAAACCACTCGACTTAGACTAAAACTGTCCTGGGCCACTCACTTAGGTCACAGTCTCAGTCCATGTCCCCTCGGTTTGCCGGAAGTGCCAGCCTAAAAGACCAGTGCTTGAAAACCCACCTCTCTCCACGGAGTTTGATTCTCGGGCTTGAATTTTAGCTAGCTTTTGCTCTTGCCAGAAAATAATGTTTCAGGTTTTCTTAGAGGTTTCGACCTTAAGTATACCTTAAGGTGGAGAAGTCAGCATTCTTAGGATGTCTGTCACTTTGTTACAGGGCAGCCCCGATATAAATGGGGTGCCTGTCTGGGTTCTCACCCGTGCGCTTAAAAGGGACTTAAAAGACTCAACTGCAGAGACACAATAAAATTAATGAAAGGGTTTATTTACAAAAAAGGAAAGGAAAAAGAGAATAAATTTGTGAATGGGTCCTACCAGTTCCGCTGAGCTGGAATCTTATGGCCCACTCAAAAAAAACTTGGCAATCCACAACCGCGAGCAATAGCTCCCCTCCAAGCTCATAGGTCTGGTATTTAAATCCCCAAAACCATCTCTTAACTCCACCCTCAGGCCTCAGCATCCTTCCTTCCAGTGATGATGGCATTCTGGGATTCGTAGTTGCAGATGTCTTTTATCACTCTGTGTTCAGGTGGGGGTGGTGTCCTGGGACACTCCCCTTTCCTGAAGACCACCCTCTTACAATTGGACACCTCAGTAGTTGACTTATTACCGACTTATCTTCTTGGAACTTGAAAAAGAGTACACAGAAATAACTTGATACAATTTCCATGAAACTACACTTTTAGATGTCTCTTCTACCGCCTTTGTTACTTCTCCAACATTAGATTTAGCGCTTGAATTTTATTTGGTTTTATTTATATGCTCTGTCAGCAAAAGCAGGAAATGAACTGGTTTTTATCAGCAATTGGAGTCAGGGTCACACCTACTAACAGTCATGGCACTTGACTTTTGAGTCGTTTTTCACACTAAAGGAAAATGACTTAAGGACCTTTCTCTTGAAAATGCCTTGTGTTGAGTGTGTTAGGCACCCAGATTTAACTGCATCCATTCAAAAGGTTACATAGTAACATTAAACATTCTTCACATTTAGAGCATGGCCTGCCCATGATTATGTGTATTAAAAGCTACTAATAATTAGTTTAGTATGGTTAAATATTTGCATCTTACCAGTATTTTTATTTTTGAAATCTCTGCCCCAGTAGCCTGTTTCCTGGAAGTCTTTAGCATTCACATTTGCTGTTGGAGGAGCTTTATTGGCTGGGATGAAGTACTTCAAGAAAGAAAAGACAGAGAGTAAGTAGATATCGTCTGGTCAGTTTTGAATAAAATTCTTTCTGGCTAAAGACTAGAATCTTTCAGTTTTTAATTTTGAAACAGTTTTGGATTTACCTAAGAGTTGTAAAGATAAAATAGAGAATTCCCAGTAACTTTCACCTAGTTCCTCCTAATAGTCACATCTTACAGAATGATGGTTCATTTATCAAAAATCAGAAATTAAAATTGGTACAATACTATTAACTAAACTACTAACTTTCTTTTAATTTTACCTGTTTTTATGTTCAGGTTTTTTATCTGTTCCAGGTTCCCATCCCAGATACTACTGTCTAACAATATTTATAAGAAATACATGACTCAAATCTCTCTTGATACCATTATACAAAGGATAAATTTTGTCTTTATATTTAAATCTGGGCATGAGAGTTCTTACACTTTAGAACTTTAGCACTATAAGAAGATCCATATTGATATACAGACATTTTTATTATATAACAAGTAGTGTTTTATTCATATATATTCTAACAAGCAATTATGTTTCTTTAGTTTCACAAAGAAACAAAACTGAGAAGCTAGGAAAGCAGTGGCAGAAATAACCCTGGAATATGTAAGCCTCTTTTGACTTAGTTTAGCAATTCACCTGTAATGACATTTGTTTTATAAAATATTATGAAACAATATTAAAAATGTTCCTAAAGCATTTGATAATATGCTTCATCATCCCAAATAATTCATTGATTATATCTTACAAAGAAGAACTTTCTCCAATATAACCACAATATAATCATCAAGATCAGAAAATTAACAGTGGTATGTTGCTACCATTCAATCTTCAGACCCCATGCAAGTTTTGCAATTTGATGCCCGTTATAGCAAAAAGATCCAGTTCAGAACCACACCTCCTCCCTAGTTGTCTGTCTTCAATTTGTAATAGCATCTCAGTCTTTTTGTGACTTAATGATCTAGACAATCTTGAAGAATACAGGCAAGTATTTTGTAGAATGTTCCTTAGTTTGGGTTTGTCTGATGTTGCATCATACTAAGATTCAGGTCGTGTATTTTCAATAGGAATATCTCCCAAATGATGCTGTGTTCTCGTTGCATATATAGGTGCCACATGATTTCAATTGATCTCGTTACTGATTATATTCAGTTTGATCATTTGATTAAGGTGGTGGCTCTCAGGCTTCTGCACTGAAAATGTACTATGTATTTTGTGATAAATATTTACACATGTAAATATTCTGTATTACTTATGCATACTCTGGTCCCCATCAAACTCAATTTTATGTAGGGATGGACTTGTTAGTTCCTCTGTAGTCGATGAGTTGTTATACATTACCTTTATTTGTATGCTCAAATTATTCCATGCTGATCAGTGGGATCCCATTGAACAGGCTTGTTGCCACTGGATGTGTCTCCAGTATCCTTTGAGTTAATTATTGCACATGATGTTCCAAGCACATCTGCTGTTTTTTCTTCCCAGCCCTATTACTAGCCAGCCCTCTAAAAAGCCCTGTTTCCTTTTAGTAGAGGACAAAATTTATGTTTTTAAAGATTATTTATTTATTTATTTGTCGAACTGGGGTGCAGGCCAGAGGTGTGGGGGAGTGAGAGGATTCACCAGAGTCAGAGTGGGGAGTAGAACAGGCAGATCTGCTGAGATACACTGCTAAGGGGAGCAGCGGGTGAGACAGGAGAGGTCTGCTGTGCCATGTGGGTCAGCTCCCTGGCTGGGAATCAAACTCAGGCCATCCCAGTGGGCCTTCAAGGTGGTAGTGCTGAGACTTAACCCCTAGGCCACCAGGGAGGGCCAGGACAATAGTTAGAACTTAGGATAGGAGCTCAGTGTTCCTGGGTCCTTTCAGTGGACAGAGAAATAGATGTATTTATGTTATTTCTATATCTATATCTATATCTATATCTATATCTATATCTATATCTATATATAGAGAGACCATAAGCTTATATTGGTACGTCAATATTGCAGGGTTCATTTAGTTTTCTCTTTCTATTGTTTTAGCTCCTCTTCTATTTATAACTTATCTAGAATGTATCTAATTATTTGGTCAAGCCCCAGTGTGTTACTATGGTACTGTCACCGCTTTTCCTCCCCATACAGCCGCCTTTTCAGCTGACTGACTCCCAAAACCAGACCCCCTATCTCACCCATTTGGGCTCAAAACATTCTGCTCTGCTTGGCACCCTCTCCCAGCCCCATCATGACCATACATGATGGCTTAGGAGCAAATTGTGGGAAAGGAAGAAATATTTTTACCACTTTTTTCTTACTGTCCTTACTTAAACAACACAGCATTTAATTCAATTTTGTTTTGTTGTTTTGTGCTTGTTTTTCTTCCAAGGATTTTTATACTTCTTGAAGACTGAGACTATTTCTTCTACATTTTTGTGCCCCCTCCCCCCACATAGTATTGATAGATCACTCATTCGTGATATATTGGCATGTATCAGGCATTTGAGTACCTGCGGTTAGACTGACTTTTTACTTTCTTTTTTTTGGGTATGTGTTTGTGTTTCTTAAGAGCTAGAGAAGCAACGGCAGCGAAGCATTGGAAAGCCTTTACTTGGGGGCCCATTTTCCCTCACAACTCATGTTGGAGAGCCCAAAACTGATAAAGACTACCTGGGTCAATGGGTTTTGATTTACTTTGGTTTCACTCATTGTCCTGATGTCTGTCCAGAAGAACTGGAAAAAATGATTCAAGTTGTGGATGAAATAGGTAAGAAAGCTCACTAGACAAAGTTTGTTAACTTAAATGTCCTTAATGTTACTATACTTGCACATTCTTGTATTACCGTTAGATGGAGTATTACCATTGTTTGATTTGTGAGAACATAAAATCTCAGCATTAGACTATTTTGTTGCTTTGATTCCTATGACCATATTCACCAAAGGAAGCTTATTTTGATGATAAATGTTATATTGTTTAAAAATGTCAATATGGTCCGGTCTCCCTTAACTCTGCATTTTGTCCCTTCCATCCCTGATACTGCTGTAACCCCTTCCCCAGTGACTGATAATTAGACTAGGAAATACCTTTTTTAGTTTATGCAGCCAATGGCATTTGTTAGTACCAGTGAGAGTGAATAGTTTACCTTGCCCATGAATTAGGGTAGACGAGAAGAGGGAGATAACAATTACTGTATATATTGGGTTGGATTACGAGGCAAAACCTCTACGTGATGTGATCCAAGAAACGGTACGTATGACCTGGAGCAGGCATTTGATAGGTTAGTTGATTGATTCCTCCATAGATATATGCATCTGGTCCTCCCAGAAGCTGCCACTTCCCCTCCCCTATCATCTCACATCAACATTAGATGTCCCTCTGTGTTTCCTGAACACCTTGCTGTAGCACTATGACAGTCGTAATTGCTAGTTTTCTATGTCTTGTCCCTTAGAGTGTGAATACTGACTAATGAGAACTTTCTTTCAGATAGTATTCCAACTCTGCCAAATTTAACCCCGCTTTTCATCACTATTGACCCAGAAAGGGACACAAAAGAAGCCGTCGCAAATTATGTGAAAGGTGTGTTTTATTAATACTTTATATCTGCTTAGCTCTTAGAGTTTTTGGAAGGTCATTTCATTTGAACCGTACAACATCTTGTGAAACAGGAAAAAAAAGACAAAAAGTAGTGCTCAGAGTTATGACTATGACTAGTAAAAGAAAGAAAGAAAGAAACAGGTGTCTCAATTCCACATTGCTTCTAATTCCAACTTCCTCATTTTCTCCTTTGTAAAATTAAGGTACTGCATATCTTGGGAGTGTGTACATTGAGGGATGAAGATTAATGTTAACGTAAGCACATTTTGCACTCAGCATGTATTTCATAAATCCAGAACATTTATTATAGAAACACATTTGCAACTATTAAAGAATTTCAATTCAGATGTCTCAACTTGCAGGCTAAAATCTATTCTAAGGTACTGTAAATTAGACTAAGTTTTGAAAGAATTAAGGGTGAATACTTTCTTAAAAGTTTGTGCAAATTGCTTAATTTTTCTGGATTCAAGTTTCTTCTTTAAAAATGTGATGAAAATAAAAATCTGATCAGACAAACTTTGTTGACACTATAATAGTGTCTGAAACATTGGTGCTTAAAATCAGGAATTTGAATTTTAATTGATGAGATTGATTTAAACTACTGGTCGGAAGGGCTCATTGATAGTTTTTAATTTATTTTTATTTTATAACAAAATATAATGCATAGCCTCCAAATCTTTGAAGTTCCCTATCAATGTGTTTTGTGAAGGACCTGCTGTAGAGTTTATTAACACTTTTAAAAAGATATAGCTGACATACAATACAGTTTACACATAAAGTGTACCATTTGTTATCCTCAACATATATTTGCACTTGTAGAACCATCACCACAATCAAAAAGTGTACATATCTATCACTCTCAATAATTTCTTATGTACCATTAACACCTTTCCTCACTCCTCCCCTTCAGCCACCTCCTGTCTCCAAGCAACCAGCAATCTGATTTCTGTCAGTAGAAATTTGTTGTCTTCTAGATGCTTATGTAAGGAGAGTTATTCAGTACGTACTATTTTTTTTTTAATGACTTCTTTCAGCATAATTAGTTTGAGGTTCATTGTTGTAACATGATTCAGTATTTCATTCATTTTTATTGCTGAATAGTATCCCATTGATGGACATTCAAATTATTTCCAAAACATTGAGGTTGTGGCTATTACAAATAAAGCTGCTAAGAACATTCATACAAGTCTTTATATGGACACATACTTTCATTTTTCCTGAGTAAATAGGTAGGAGTGGAGTGATCAGATCTTAGAGTATAAGAAACTGACAGACTGTTTTCCAGAGTGGTTGTAGAGTTTTACATTTGTACTGGAGTGTATGGAGTCCAACTCTTCATATCCTCATCATACCTAATATGGCTAACCTTTACATTTTGACTACTTCAACAGTTACTTAATGATGTCTCTTTGTGGTTTTAATATGCATTACCCTAATGACTTAATGTTAAACATCTTTTTATTTTCTTTTTTTATAAAGATTTATTTTTATTTATTTATGCATATAAGAACTGGGGTGTAGGCCAGAAGTGCCGGGAGTGAGAGGACTCACCAGAGACAGAGTGGGGAGCAGAACTGGAGAATCTACTGAAATACACTGCTGAGAGGAGCAGTGGGTGCGACAGGAGCGGTCTGCTGTGCCACGTGTGCCATGGCAGGGGATTGAACTCATGCCACAATAGCTGGCAATGGCTTGATAGCACTAAGACTTTCATCCACACAAACAGGGAGGCCCTCTTTTTATTTTCTTAACTGCCATTTCTGTCTTTGGTGAAATGTCTCTACATCTTTTGCCCATTTTTTATGGGGCGTTTTTTTTTTTATTTGTTTATATTCCCGATACAAGTCTTTTATCTGGTATATAGTTTGCAAGTATTTTCTCCTAGTCTGTGGCTTGTCATTTCATCCATGTCTTTTGAAGAACAATTTTGATGAAGTTTTTTATTAATTCTTTTAGAGATAATGCTTTTGGTTTCATATGTCTTTGCCTAACCCAAGATTGCAAAGGTTTATGTTTTCTCCTTGAAGTTTTAAAGTTTATAATATATATGAGTAGAATTTTTGTCCACTTTGTAGTTTGTCAGAAATTTGGACAATAGCATAGTTGCTTCCAAAGGCAATAAAAAACAGTTACAACTCATTGAGAGATAAATCACCTCCTTTTAAATGTGTTTTGCACTGGCAGTTATTTATTATCACATATTAACTAGACCATAAATACCCACAATGAATAGACATCTGAGTTGCTATACCTAACTGAAATACCATAATCCTCTGGTAATTTTCTTCAGCAGCACATAGGCATAGTAGTTTATGTAATTGTTGTTGTCTTTTGAGGAGATTTAAAAACATTTATGTTGGTATTTAGAAAATTGTTGAAATTTTGACACAGAAAAGGTTTGGATGTGTAACTAATTCAGGTTTTAGTTTTCTTTCTCATTTACTCAGTGGAAAAGAAAGGCAAGCCATCTTGCCTTTTCCATACTTGAACTATTTGTCAATTTCAAATGAATTATTAGTCAAAGGAATGATTATAGATTTTCTTTACCTTCGGAAGAAGATAGTGATGTTAAATGTTGTATTCTCATCTTGGTAGTCTGATGAATCTGGATGTTTTGAGTGACTTCCACCAGCTTGCTTACATAAATTCCAAAACCTTAATAGTAAAAACATGCTATGAGCTTATTTACTGTAAATTTAAGTTATAGATCTTTTGACCCAGTATGAATAAATTGTGAAACAAACTTTTTTCTTATGAAACAATGAAAGACTGTAATACTTAATTCAATGATAATATTTTTAAGTATTAGCAATATCTCTCAAGAGTTTGAAAACAAATTACATTTTAAAATATGTCTTAAATAATTAGAATATAGTCCCTCCAGATCATCACTGGATTGTCATAGAAAAATTTGTATCCTATAGTAAAAATAAGCAAAATCTTGATTTCATTGATTTTTCTCTTTTTCCTGTTTTCAATTTCATTGGTTTCTGCTCTGGTTCAGTTCTTCTGCTAACTTTGAATTTATTTTGCTCCTTTTTTAGTTTCTTATGATAGAAACTTAGATATTGATTTTAGATCTTCTGTTCTAGTATATGTAGCATTTAAAGCTATAAATTTCCCTCCAAGCTTTGCTTTTTCTATATCGCGCATATTTTGCTAATATTTTTGTGTTCAAAACATTTTAAAATTTCTCTTGAGATTTCCTCTCTGACTTACAATGTGTAGAAGTGTGTTTCATCTTCACATATTTCGGGATTTTCCATATCTTTTTGTTAGTTGATTTTTAGTTTGATTCCATTGTAGTCTGAGGGCAGACCTTACTGGATTTCTAATCTTTTAAATTTCTTAAGATTTGTTTTATGGCCCACAATGTAGTCTGTTTTAGTGAATATTACCTATGTCACAAAGGAGGATTTTCACTTGTTCTATGTGAATCTCTTTTCCTTCATCATGAAAAAATGTTTAGGGACTTACAGGACTGCTTTACAGATGGTACTGTTTGCTGAATTGGGGGTGGCGGTTTTTCACTGTCTTCCTCAAATTTATTTTTTTAGAATTTTCCCCCAAATTGGTTGGCTTGACTGGCACAAAAGAAGAGATTGATCAAGTGGCCAGAGCATACAGAGTATATTACAGCCCTGGGCCCAAGGATGAAGATGAGGACTATATAGTAAGTAACTTCAGGTTTCAATGCTTGGTCCCAGGTCCCAGACTTTAACATAACTTGAAGTGATTATTGGCTTCAGAGATGCCAGAAATTCCGATTTGTTGCAAATTGGGAATATTTGAAAGGATAGCAGAAATAAGTGTTTGCAGAGGGTGGTTGTTTAATTTACATTCACTTTTTTCATAATTTAATTTCCTGTTTTTCTTTTTTAGTGACACATAAAATCAGTGGTATCTAAGATTCAGTAAATCCCGGCCCATTGAATTGGCATTAATTTTAGTACTATTTTACTTTTTCCCCTTAATTCTCACGTTTTGTTTTTTCTGTCATTGGTTGACCATACTGTAATTTAGTTGGACAGAGTGATTAGTCACTTTGCCAGCTACAAAGCTAGTTCTACGGAAAGATAGCCAGAATCTAAGTATTTGATCTTCCAGCTACCTGTGGTCAGTTCCCAGGAGCCATGTGCAAAGGTGACATCTCACTGTAGTGCTTTGTCTATGGCCCACTGTGGTCTCTATCACCTTTGAACCTGGAGCACATTGTATGCCCCTATGGCTTGTGGTGTAAATTAAAAACAGATTTCTGACCCCTTTGCCTTAATCCCACACAGTAATCTTATTTCCAAGTCTGGTGCCTTGGGAGAAACTTGAATTCATGAAAGAGAAAAAAAAAAAAAAGAGCATTTTGCTTTAAGCCCTAAATTTAAGGGAAATAGCCTGAGAGACACTATTCTGGTTTCTTCTTGTTGCATCAGCAATGTGAGAAGAATGAGACAACAGAGGAGTGCCTGGCTGAGAGAGGAGGTCATGGAGGAACTTTTCCATATTTACTCTTTCTATAGAAGAGCGTTGCATTAACTGGTTTTGAGCTTAACATATGATTTAGCAGGAGCTGGTGAGCTAATTAGTCTAACTTATATACCATGGAAAAGCCATGTATAACTTCTTAGTCTTGTGTTTATAGCTCACAACTCCAAAGTCGAAAACATTTATAAATAAAGTCAAATGACCTATAAAACTCAATTAAAAATTCAGCTAATACAACAAGAGATACTTTGCTTAAGCCAAAGCAGTGCTCACCACAGGAGTGTGGTTTGGTTCATCTGCTACCAGATGCCCAACTATACTGTCAGCTGCCATTCATGGTTTTTTTTTTGTTTTGGGTTTTTTTTGTTATTTAAAGTACTTTGAGGGCCTCCCTGGTGGTGCAGGGGTTAAATCTCTTGTCACTGCAGCCTGAGTTCTATCCTTTGCCAGGGAACGAACCCATATATGGCACAGCAGACCTCTCCTGTCTTGCCTGCTGCTCCCCTCAGCAGTGTATTTCAGTAGATCAGCGTGTTCTGCTCCCCACTCTGTCTCTGGTGAATCCTCTCACCACACCACCCCTCTGTCCTACACCCCAGTTCTTGTATGCATAAATAAATAAAAATAAATATTTAAAGTGCTTTGGAACATTGTAGTCTACCTTGACTGGTTGGTCTTGAGTTAGCAAGAATGAATTATTTTCCTATTGTCTGTCTATACCCAGTAGTATATAGCTATGTACCAGTGAGATCATAAACATCAAACAGGTTTCCTCACTGAGATTTGTCCTCAGTTACAAAATAATCATGCAGAAAACTCAGAATATGGACATTAATTTTTTTAATCTCAAAAATTAAAATTCAAATATTTTAGTCCTATGAAGACTTCTTAGATCCCTGGTGTATATTCTATACTCTATTTTGAGAAGTACTGGTCTGCTGCCATAAGAATTTGACCTTTTGGTCATAATGAGTTATTTGGTATGCATGAGCTAAATTGACCAGTAGGGGGAGACACTCTCCAGCTTCTTAGATTTTTCATTAGTGTGACTTCTGTCCCTTGAAGTCACAGATTTTCATTCACACGATGGTATGGGAAACTTCTGTTAAGATTTAAGGACCTGCAAAGAATGAGGAAATGCCTCAAAGGTTGAGATATAATGGAGTGAGGTATTCTTAATCTCAGACAACAACCACTAAAGGTAAGTTTCTGACTTTAAATGCTGGTGCAGTTTTCAGTGTGTGTGTGAACTGGGTGTTCCAAACATTTGAGAAAGCTAAATGTGCACATCATTGTACTTTTATGTATATATTTAAAAATTAATGTACACATGCATATGTATATATTATTACATTGCTATGTAAATATTAATTAGAAAATACTTTTGAAAAAGAATACAAATGAATGGCTTTCAAACCTAAAAAAATTCCCAGTTTACTCATAGTACGAGATGTAAATTATATAATATGATGCCATTGTTCACATGTTAGATCATTGAAGGTCAAGAATTTGAAATGTATTGTATCTATAAATGAATTGTATCTATAATAATTTGGGAAAACAGGAAATAAACTATTGGAGTTAGTTGTAATACGGTACTTACGTGCATTGGTGATAGGAATTAAACCGATACCCCCTCTACTGAGGGTAATTTGTCAGTATCTATCAACATGTAAAGTGGAATACTTTTTAGGTTACAGATTCTAAATCTTAAAATTTATCCTACAATATTGTTTGTAAAGATGAAAGACTGAAGTCCAAGCAATCAACTTTTAATAGGCCACTATATAAGTAAAGATAGAGAACAGTGTCCAATAGATTGTTAAATAAAAAACATTTTTTCTTCTCATAAGAAGGAACAGATGCATGTATACACAAACACACACACACACACACACACACACAAATAAATGCAGAGGTTTTCTCTGGAAGAATACAGAAGAAACTAGTGTCTCCCTCTGAGGAGGTGAACTGAGGGATCCTCAGAATCTGGAAGGAGGGAGGGAAGACTTTCATTGCATACGTTTATTGTATATTTTGTTTGTTTTATGTGTATATGTATATATAAATCTTACACATTAGGAAAACAATGAGTCACTGCCCTCCTATAGAGTTCCAGTCAGGATTGTGGCAACATGGTGATATGAAAAGATAATTGTTTTGAAATAGAGCAGAGCAGATCTATCTTCCCAGCTTTGGTCTGGCTCTTACTAATTGTATAATTTACCCTCTCAGGCCTGTTTTATTATTTGTAGAATACTCGATATCTGTCTCCTGGATTAAGATGACACATGAAGGGAAGTCAATAAATGTTTGCCTTTTCTATATTAGGAACTACTGGAACTTCCAGTGGTCTGTATTAGAAACAGATGGCAGTTTGCATCGGAGACTTGGCCATTGACAGGCTTTGTAGATAAAGATAGAACTTTATGTTTTACTATATACTAGAGAGTGATTTATATTAAGAACACTTCATAAAGTAAATCTGACATACCAAAATTATTTTTTTAAGGGAAAGAAAAAATAGAAAAGAAGAAGAAACAAGGGAGAAAGTGGGGTACAAGCTACTTGAATAAGATTTGAAGAGCAGACTGGAGACCTAATTCTGACTTACATTTCAAATGTATGGAGACATGTGGACCCCCTGTCCTACTCCTATACTAGCTTGTTCTGAGACACATGAAATGACCAGCTGCTTTAGGTCTCTGCACATTCTTTCCCTATGTGAGAAGGCAAGTGGATCTTTCCATTTGCTCTTTATAACTGCATATAAAAAAATAACCTCACAGACATGTAATATGTGTGTGGATATATTTGTGTGCCGTCTCCAGTTTGGTATGCGTGATCACATTCCTGTCTTTTTGTCTGGCCAGATAGTAATCAAATCTGCTATAAATTTCTAGGATTCAAGTGCCAGGCCTTTTGCTCATTTACTATTGGGTTTTGTGGAAGCATATAAGTAAAAATTGTTGACTGATATAAAGTTAGAGCTAGGAACATTTGAAGAACTTTGTGAGGGAAATGGATAATGGATTTAACCATGACTCATTGGAGATGTAGGATTTATGGCTCCTAAGGAGCTGCCAGATGACTTGCTGCAGATAGGGGATTGTTCAATGAAGGATATAAAAATTTCTTACGGGATAAAAATACTTATTTTCATGTTTCCATTTGAATCATTAATGCCAGGACTAAATACTGCATTAGAATTTATAAATTAAAGATTTGTAGTTCATTTTCTGGTTTCTTTTCATAAAACATGGTGAGCAGGATTTAGGTAACAATTAATGAAAACCAGTTCTTCCTAAAACATAGAGAAATACACCCCAAAACTTACTAAATAATTCCTCTCCAAAACTTTTAGTTCCCTCTGATATAGCTTTCCAATATGGTTAAGGGGTCAGATAGAATAGTTTACTCATGACTGGAAGCTCGTTTAAAAAAAATCACTAGTCCTCAGCTTTGACTGCTTTTTAAAGGCTGTAGCAGCCCGTTCTCATAAACAGATTCTTTTCTCGTGTCTATGTTGATGTGTATGTTAGGGACTGAACCAGAAGAATTCATAGTTCTAGCAAGCAGTAGTTGGTGCAAATTTCAGGAACCCAAGCAATTTTAGATACTTTATGACTGTGAATTTACTATAATATACTCAGGTCATTCCAGAAATAATAGAGGCTGCAGAGGCTTCATTGAAGCGTTATGTGACGTTCTCTCACCCTGTAGCATTTATTCCGTATACTTAGCAGCTGATTTTAATCTTTTTGTCATCTCTACTACCCCCCACCCCTTTTTTCCCTGCAGGTGGATCATACAATTATAATGTACTTGATTGGGCCAGATGGTGAGTTTCTGGATTATTTTGGCCAGAACAAGAGGAATGCAGAAATAGCTGGTTCGATTGCTGCGCACATGAGGGAACACAGGAAAAAGAGCTAGCCAAGTGGTGTTGCGGCTGCGGAGTTCTCTTGCTAAAGAGGAAGGAAGCTTTGCCTCCCATAGGAGCCAATATATATGTATGTACAAACTACCACCATACCCCTGGAATTTGGGACAGGGCACGTTGACCTTGGGGTCAGCCAATAGTCTTAGAACTATAAAGATTACAACCAAATAGCTGTAAAGATTACAACCAAATAGCTGCCATGAGACCGCAAGACCAAGTTGATGTGGAGCCCACAGAGACGGCCTGAAGAAGGACACGCGGGAGAGGCCAGGCCACGCATCTCCCCACGGGGACCGGCCCTCTAGTCAGCACTGCTGCCTCTGGTGGCTTGGGCCCTCACTCACACAGGTGTGGGCTAAATTTCCGTGTGTTCCTGCTTTGCATTTTGACTTCTTGGTGGTGGATAGCAGTCAAATTAGACCCTTGACCATTCAAATTAATCTTTATACTTGAAGGCAGATGTGCAGTCTACCATGGTAATCTACCGTGATTACTGTCACTCAGGTTTGAGTTATATTTTCCTGTCAGCAGGCACTGATTTGCCCAATAAAGAAGAAATCTATTGTTTGGGGGGAACAATTAGATCAGTTTCTCTAAGATCTTTTTTGTGATTTTTAACTAAACAATGTGCCAGGTTTTCAATAATGTACCAAATGGAATTAAGAAGGCACTTACTGATCATGAGCGTGATGGAGTACTTCCCTGCCTGTGCTGGATTGCACTGTGTGAAATAAAGGTGTATTCAGGTCTGCAACTTGGACAAGCATGACCTTTGTCACAGTGATAGTGGCTCTCAGGGCAGCAATCACAGGCCCACAGAGGCAGGTAGGTGGGAGCTTGTTAAAATGCATGTTCCCAGGCCGGGGTGGATTTTTGTGAGTCTAGGTTAGAACATTCAGAACAGATTTTCCAGGTCCCTCAGGGGCTGGGCATCATACCCTGAGAAGCTTGTATGGAAAAGCAAGGTTTTGATCTGGGTCAGTGAAAGCGACCCAACTATGATGTGTTGGTTAACAAAGTACTGTGCACACAGCCATTCAGGAAAACAAGTGTCCAGTGTGGAAGTAAATCTTGATTTTTGTTTCTGAACTTAATTTACTTGGGTGCCTACTTGACTATCATCACCTTTTCCTCTTGAAGCTGCTGCCTAAGGCAAATTCTCAACATCTCAGTAAATGCTAATGCCTTAAGCTAGTGCTTCATCAGATAGCAGATTCTCTTTGCAGTTGTGTTTTACCTGCACATAATGCAGGCCTATCTTTTGGTTTTTAAATTCTTTTTTTAATACTCAGGTAAAATCTTCTATAAATAAGTCAAAGTATGGGGGAGAAAAAAAATCATGAACTCTCTAGTTGTTAGAGACTGATTGCCCCTCCCACCCCCAATCCACATGCTGAAGTCCTAACTACCAGCACCTCAGGATGTGACTGTATTTAGAGACAAAGTCTTCAAAGAGGTAACTAAGCTAAAAGGATCCCATTGGTGTGGGCCCTCCTTTAATATGACTGGCATTTGTGTAAGAAGAGGAGAATATAAACTGAAGACCCAGAGAGAGGCCTCCAGAAGAAGCCAGCTCTGCCAACACCTTTATGTTGGACTGAACCTCCAGAGCTGTAAGAAATTAAATGTCCATGGTACTTAGATATAACAGTCCTTGCACACTAACACAATGGCCATTCTCCTTTCTCAGAGTAAGTTCCTTAATAAATGATGATGATTTAGTTCCTGTAAACAAACTCAGAAACAGCTGGTTTGTAATGACGTCCTAGGAACCTTGTCAGGCAGTGAGGAACTTACTAAAAGACTATTATTAACAAAAAAAAAGGTATTTTAAAAGGCCAGACGTTTAGAAAAGATGGTCTGTGTCAATTTAGAAAACTGGGTCACTTTGCATTAAGTTTGTTCTAGCTAAAATGGAGACTTTGTTCTCAGCTGTTGCAGCAGGTTAGTGTTGTATGGGATCCAGAAAGGGAACAGCAGCTTTTGAAGAAACGTTCATTTACTCTTCATTCCAGTGTCAGTTTAAAGGCTTATTAGCAAGCTGCTAATAGAAGCCAGGAAGGGGCCTCAGGGATGATGTATAAATTCTTTTATGCTTGAGGAGAAAATGCCAGCAATAAAGGTGCTGTTCTGAGCCTAGATTCAAGTTTGGATCCCACTTTCAAGTCGGGTCCCTTTTTCCTTTGCTGTGGGGTATCATGGTGACCGTGTGCATCCAACTAAAAGGTGGGAGGAAGGGAGAGAGCGTGGCTCTGCTGGTCCTGGCCAGCAACCTTCACTGAATCTTGGGAAGAAAATCAAGGCTGCCTTTCAGCAAAGTAGCACTTGCATATGTCTCCCTGGGTGGGCTAAGTTATTTTTGCTGTACTCTTTAAAGGAATTAATATTTGAGGAATGCTTTTTGTTTATTTGAAAGCTGTAAGAATCAGGTATATGTAGTCAGCACAGAAGTACTTATGCATCTGGCCATCCGTGATACTGTCAGTATAAGAGCCAAGATTCACTAGATCCAGTAAAATACCCATGTGAGCTGGGAAGCTAATGTGAGCCCGGTAAAATGATAGGAAATTATAGGAACTATTTTTAAGTGTCTCAATGTTTATGAATGAGAGGTTGAAAAATAAAATTTTTCAATTCACCCATAATCCCCCCAATAACTTCTTTTTCTGCATGTAGCACAACTTAAATCTGGTTTGTGTATGTGAGAGCTAGCTTCAAGAAGCTATGCAAGCATTTTTCATCCATTCATACTTTTTACTTATAGTTACAAGTTACGTTACTCTGTAATGAAGTGGTTATTCTAATTAATGAGTTGCAACTAATGACCTCATTAGCCATGTGTTCCTTAACGCTTTTAGTTCTTAAGAGGTAACTATTTTCTCATCGTTTTAGAAAATGCATTTTAAAGAAGTTCATCGATTCCTCCATAATTGTACCATATCCTCAGTAGATTTGTAATATACCAGAATATTGAAGAAAGTTTAATATTACAATTGTTACACTACCAGGAAACAATATTTGGATCTTTTGGATCTTCAACATTTTAAGGTCTTGTATTTTACCAAAAGTCCATAAATGTATTCCTTTAAAAAAAGCTAGACATGACAGATGAAGCTCAAATCTGCTTATCATCTCTCCTTCTTCTTACAGGCAGCTACTGTTCAGTGCTGGGTGGGGTGGGTGTTTTTCTAGAATATTAAGGATTCGTGTAGACTGTATTTCCAGGCTCGAGTTATGAATACTCTGTTAAAAGTGTTACTAGCAGGGGGGCCTCCCTGGTGGCACAAGGGTTAAGCCTATGAAGCTGTCCACAGCCACTGCCACTCGAGTTCAGTCTCCAGCCAGGGAGCTTCCCACATGGCGCCGCAGACCTCTCCTGCCTTGCCTGCTGCCCCCCCTCAGCAGTGTGCTTCAGTAGATCCGCCTGTTCTGCTCCCCACTCTGGTGAATCCTCTCACCACCCCACTCCTCTGGCCTACACCCCAGTTCTTATATGCATAAATAAATGAATCTTTAAAAAAAAAAAAGTGTTACTAGCAGGACTGGGACAGATACTGCTCAGTTTTTATGTCCGACACATGGCTACTGATACTTCATCTGTACCTCTACCCACTACCAACCCATCCTGAATGTGTTTCAATAAGAGACACTTAAAAACAACCACAGTCCCATTATCACACCCAAGAAGGGCTTTTTTTGCTTTTGCTTAATGCCAAATAGTGAGAAGGCTAGTTTATAATTGGACCTTTTGCTTCTAAGAAGTCACAACACTGCTCAGTGTGGGAAGGTGCTCTTTCCATGTCACACCCAGGACCTTGTGACTGCACCCAGTTCAAGGAAGATAGGGCTAGAGTAAGAATCCCTGAAGCCTCTCCACCACCCCTCGCTTAAGGGTGGCAGTATTTGGGTGGGCCAGGTTAAAAAGGCCAACACACTTGCCTTAGCTTTGTTCTATGGAAACAGGAGAAACAGGACAAAAGGATATGCTGTGAGGACGAAAAACGAGGCTGTGCTCGCAGCAGTCTAAGTGGGGCTTACCAGTGAGGTGGTTCATTGAAAAGGGCCAGGAACAAGGAGAAATTTGGGGCCATGGAAATATTCTATAGCTTGATCTGGGTGGTGACACATAAAACATGCTAATATTCATGCATTTTATTAAATGTAACATAAACAAGATGGAGGAAGGCAAGAAGTGTCCTATGAAAGGCTTGAAGAGACTGATGTGAAGGCATCAAGCCATCACTCAATCACTCAGCAACCCACTCTTGCTGGGACAAGCTAGTAACTGACGCTGGATTGTCCAGGTAAGAGATGAACTGAGTGGAGACTGCACAGAAGGGGAAAGTCCCCCCAAGCCTCAGCAGAGTCAGGGAGTCACAAAATAAGGCCGGGAACTGATGTGACTCCAGTAGGACTGGACTAGGCCAGGTATTCTGTGCCTTCTCATCCCGCTCAGTTACAGGAAATAAGCAGCCCCAGCGACAGCCCCCCCCCCCAAACCCCCACACTGCAAGATGGGGCCTAAAGCTGACACAGCTTTGCGATTTAGGGGTTTGCTCAGAGGCTTTGGGAGGCTTTCTGGGACCCAGGACACTGAGGGGCCAACAAAGTGAAGGAGCGAGCACGTCCCTCGGCTGCAGCAGCAGCAGCTGCTCCTTGCCAGTCAAGCTGCGGGGCACTCCGGGGATCGTGCCAGCTTGAGTCCCTTTTTATGGAATAAGCCAGGGGCTCTGCCTTTAGACTCGCGCCATCTCAAGTATTCTTGGGTGGGTCTGCAGTTGGTGACTATCCATTTTCCATCCAAGGTAGGTGCCCCCCTGAACTTCGGAGACGTGCAAGAGCCTCCCAGAGTCGAGAGGTCTTACTAAGAGGCCCCGGCTCTGCATCCGCTGTGCCCTGCGGTCTGATAACCTTGAAGTGGTTTTGCCCTCACAGTATCAGACGGAGCAGAGACCTTCCAGCACGTCCTTCTTGGGTAGGAGAGGAAGGCCGTGGGGATTTGTCTGAAGTTTGTCGCAAAGCGAATGCTGGGACTCCTCCCCAGCTTTGCTTCCCAGCGTGCTCCCTGTACCAAAGGAGCTATGTCTCTGCGGGCTGACAGAGGTGCAGTCTCAGGAGTCCCTGCAGCTCTCCTGAATCAGAACTTGTATGTTAACAGGGGCTGCTTATATCCATTTGAGAACACATCTGAGAACCACTGCTCCAAGCACGCTGATCTTTTCCCCTCGCTGTACCACAGAACCTCCTGATTTTTCTCCCATAGGGAAGGGAAAACTAAAACTAAGTTAATGAATCTTCCCCTGACCAGGAAGCCCTTGAATTAATTTTGCTTCCATTGAACATAATTTGAAAGAATCCCTCAAGTAAACACATTCCATTTCCCGATAGCTATTTGGTTGCTCCATTTAAACATTTTTAATCAAAGACATGTATCTTTGCCTGTCAGAACTATTCAGCACAGGATACCAACAGTTTCTCCACTGAGTTCATGTAGTCCCAGCAAGGAGCAAAGAAATACATTGTTAGCCTGTGAGGCCTTACAGGACTAAATGCAGTATTTCTATTTGCACATTTTGAAATAATTGAATTGAAGCCAAATTGAGGGCCATGTGATCACCAGTTGGCCCTAAGATCATCAGGATGATGAGAAAGGATGATGTAATGAGTGGAACTGGGGTTACATCTGCCCGTCTCCTGGTGAGCTCAGGCTATGGTAAGGTTTAGTTACAGTAGACAGCCCTGCAAGGCCCAACTGCCATTCTTAGCAAGGACAAGCACACGTCCAGGGTTTACAGCAGAAGAGCCTTTGCATGGATTGCCTTTCCCATGGCTGCTTTTCTCTCTGCTGGTCCCGGTCCCCTGACTCCTGTGCCCCATTCCAGCAAGTACAGAAGGCACCAATGTCCATCTACGCAGAAAGCCTGCCTGGAAGGAGAGGCCCCAGAACTGGAGCACTGAGTGATTCGCTGATTAATTCAGCATTTTTTTAATATCTATGTGAGGCTAAGTGCCAGGGATATACAGACTCAGCCAATGGAGAGTGCCTCTGAGGGGCAAATTATCACACGGAAATAAACGACGATAGGTCAGTTTTTAAATCATTCTGACTTAACCAGTTTTCCAGTCGGTACACCTAAAAATATACCCTCTTTTGAGTGTTTTCTGTATCAAATTGGTGTGCAGTTAAAAATACGTAAAAATCAATAAATGTCCTACCAACCAGATAGGAAATATAATGGAAAGATTATTAAATTCACAATAACCACACAAATAAATACTAGAATAAATATAATAATGATTCAGGATCCAAAAGAAAATTATAAAACTTTGGACCAAAAATTTCACAATATTAATGGATAACAAGCACAGTTTGTTTCTTGATGAGCAAACTCAATGATGTCAATATGTTAATTTTCTCCTCAAGTTTTCAGCACAGTTTAGATAATATTGAGATGGCAAATGGCTGACAGGGCACAAAGGGACTTTGGGGGGGGGTGATCGAAATGGTTACACAACTGGATGTGTTTATCAAAACTCACTGAACACTTTAAAATATATATACTTCAATAAACCCTCCTTTCAAAAATGCAATGGCACTTTCAGGGAGCTCAACAAAAAGATTCTGAAATTAATCTGGAAAAACGTGAAAAATAGTTATAGGAAAGATATAGGACAATAAAGGAAGAGTCGACACAGAGCCAGGAGGAAGAACTTGCCTTACCTACATTACAATGTATTACGAAGCCTTAGTCATTTTTAAAAAGCAGAGTGCTGGGGCCTCCCTGGTGGCGCAGTGGTTGAGCGCTGCGAGGTAGAGCTGTCACAATGCAAGTTCGACGCACAGCCTGGGAGAATCCCACATGGTGCGGCAGACCTCTCCTGCCTTGCCTGCTGCTCCCCTCAGCAGTGTATTTCTGATCTGCCTGTTCTGCTCCCTGCTCTGTCTCTGGTGAACCTTTTCGCCACCCCATGCCTCTGGCCTGTACCCCAGCTTCTGTGTATAAATAAATAAATCTTTAAAAACAACAACAACAAAGAGTGCTGCTTACACAGTGTAACAAATCAAACCTCAAATGAAACTATGGAAACAGATCCATGTTTTAGAAAACTTTACCATGCATTGGTGAACATTGCTAAAAGCTAGTATTGAAACTTGATGAACTTAAAGAAATTTTTTGGAAGTTGGATTCTTACTCTATAGCTTCCATTACAATTAAACTTAGATAGATTAAACTTAGATAGAATTTAAGTATTAAAGGGCCTCCCTGGTGGCGCAGGGGTTAAAGACACAGCACTATCTAGCTATGGGCAGCCATAGTGGCATGAGTTCCATCCCTGGCCGGGGAGCTGACCCACATGGCGCAGTAGCCCTCTCCTGTCTCACGCGATGCTCCCCTCAGCAGTGTATTTCAGTCAATCTGCCTGTTTTGCTCCCGCTCGGTCTCTGGTGAGTCCTTTCATCCCGCCGCACCTCTGGCCTAGACCCAGTTCTTGTATGCATAAATAAGTCTTTTTTAAAAAAGACTTTAAGTATTAAAATAATAATAATAAAAGCACTACCAGGAAATGCCTGTGAACAGTTGCCCTATTTGGGGTACCTTTACTGGAGGTGTCCTGGGGGTCTTGCCCACATGCCTAATGGTAGCAGCCCCCTCACATGCATTGCTGAAGGGCAATGGCTACCTATGGTACCCCATGTTCTACCCCCCGCAGCCAAGAGCTGGCCGGACCCTTGGCTGGACTGATCAGAGCTCCTCTCTGGATATGAAGGAAAGAAGGCTGATCAGGGACCGGAGCTGAAGCCACAAGGTCGTGGTACAGAGGGGCTAGAGCTGGACCAGAGGTGCCTGTCGTGAACCACATGCAAACTGAAGCGGTGAAGCCAAACCGGTAAGCAAGGAAAGCCCAGGTAAAAAAGGAGCAGGTAGACAGAGGTGAGAGGACCCTTAAAGAAAAGCAAGTTCCTTGAGCAGCAGCTGCTAAACATTTTGATTTCAATTAACTTTTTTTTTTTTCATTTGACATGCTCTCCCAACATATGCACATTTATTAGCCAGGGGTAGCATATGAAAAAAAAATAGAAATTTTAAAGGATGAGATAGCAATTAATTGTATTATTGGCCTAGGTGATGGATACACGAACATTTGTTTTATTCTAGAAACTGGACATACATATTTTTGTATATTTTAGATACGTTTGTTCTATTTTCCTATAAAAACTTAAAAATATATGTGTACATAAGAGCTAATATTCACCTTTGTCCCTTCCCCTCTTCACCCTCCCACCTCCCACATTAATGTTCTGTGTGCGCCAACTTAGAGATCAGCCCTTTAGACCCCCAGGGCATTCCAGCTTTACACCTAATCTACAGCTCTTACTTGCCCTTCCTATCCCACCTCCTTTCTCTGGAGGACCTGAATAAGCCTCTGGTTTTTTTGCAACCATAAAAGGTAGACCAAAATATAGTAGACAAAAACTTTTGTCACCGAAGGCAGAAAGAGTAAAGTATCAATAAGCCATCACTGAGTTGATCATAAGCTAATATCAAAAGAATGTATCACTAATATCAAAAGAATGTTTACAAATCCATAAGGAAACAGAAGAACACACCAAGAAAAAGCTGGGCAAAGAACATAAAACAGACAGATCAGAATAGAAAAATATCAAATGGTTAATAACATACAAAAAAAGAAAGCATTACTAGTGGTCAAATAATGCACGTTAAAAAAAGGAATTTTTTTCTATTTGATAAAACCCTATAAAGAATAATGTTACCCATTGAGGTGGAGGATATGGAGAATGGACCTTCACAAAGAACTAGTGGAATATTTAGTGTGGCAGCTTTTCTAGACTGCAATTTGTCAATATCTACAAATCAAAATTACCTTTGCACATTACCCTAGGAAAGAACAAAGATTTGTGCACAAAGATCTGTTCGCTGCAGCAGTTTCATAATAGTGGACAATGGAACTAGCAGATAATGGAAAGCAACCTAGCTGCTCAATTACAGAGGATCTGCAAGATACTCAGCTATGGGGGTTCATTCATGAGTGTGATACTATGGAGCCATTAAAATGAAGTTAATATTAAATGCTATGGGACAATATCCAATGTATATTGTACTGCAAGTGAGTAAGCTGCAAAAATTTGATCCCATTCCTTGTATAAACACACAAAAATACACCTTAGAATGTGAGTAACAGTGATGGTGTGTCTCTGGATGATTTTTATTTTCTTATTTTTGAGGATCTACTTGCTAAACCTCCCTAGGTGAGCATTTATTAATGGTATCATGTGAAAATCACTAGCAGGAAAAACATACTATCATCAGGAAAACAAGTAGTTCATCTCCACATTGATTTTAATCAAATAATAGTCGCATTCTACAATAGGGTGCCAAGGGGGATTATGGACTGATGGTTCAGAAGCTGGGGCTCTGACCTACCTGTGATGTCTGCAGGGGTCATGAGTGGACGTAATGTGGAGGACCTGACCTAGAACTCACAGTCACGATGCAGAAATGCTGGAGTCTGCCATCACTGCCTTGTGCATTTGATATTTCTCTGGGATGGCTGGATCCCAGCTCCTGTCCCACAGTCTGGGGAAGTCTAGGAAGGAGTCCCACTTGAGCACTTACATGCTTCGTGGCCATGCACTAGTGCTTCATACATGTAAGTCCCTCATGTGCCTTAAATCAGAGACTCAGAGGACAGTTGACTTGAAGAAGATGAAAGAGAGTATTTGGTTTAAAACTGATTTTTTTCAGTTTTAGAGGAAACAGCCCCAAATATTTCTCATTTGATTTGTATAGGGGAAAGATTATTTCTCCCATACTCCTACCAGATGCCACCAGTGCCCTGTGGACACAGTTGGGGCAGCTCAGGGCACCACATTCAGAGCAAGGAAAGGAGGCCTCTTACCAAAGGCAAACATTTCCCTTTGAGTCAGAGTTTCCACATTAATTAAGTGGGGTTAATAACACCTGCTCTTCCTACTCCCTGGGACTGCTGGAAGGCTCAAATAAGAAAGGAACACATGGGGGGAAAATTTGCAATAGACACAGGAGATTACTAAAATCTTTGCTATATGACAGTCCTAAAATAGAAATTATTAACATCTCAAAAGGAAACAGACAACAGATATGAAGACTATTCACAGAAGAACTACAAATGACCCACAGCATGTAAAATGAAGTTCAACATCACTATTAATAGAAGAAAAACAAATGAAGACATCAGTGAATTGTCTGAATCTGTGAAGTTGGCAAAAATTTGAGAGATGATGCCCAGAGTTGATAAAGATGTAGGGAAATAAATCCTTACACGGTGAGTGTGCGAGGTTTGGGAAAGATGGGCAACTGTAAATGGACGTAATCCTTCAAGAGATTAATATGGTTATGTGTTCAAAAGCATTAAGTTCTGTAATCCCACTTTTAGGAATTTATCGTAAGGAAATAATTGGATAAATGCTCAAAGAGATGAAGATCTTCATGCCTGTGACAGGTTCAAGTGAGATTTATTTAGTTATGGCGCATCTGCCTAATGTAGCTGCATGGAGCCAACCAGGGTGAGGATGCAAATCTAAAATTCCTGACATGGAGGGATGTCCACAGCGGGCAAGTACAAAGTTGGTTACAAATACAGTTCTGCATAATACGCTTTTATGTTTGCAGTAACCAGGGGTTTTAATAAAAACATATCAAGTAGCACCAGGTTCCAAAGGTTAATGGCTCAGACTCCCAAGTAGCCTCCCACTTCGGATGCCAAATCCAGGCTGTTGCCTGTGCTTTTGACAAACTACCTACCAAATGGAGGGTGCCATGCCCCCTCCTCGGACACCAGTGGCCTGTTACATGCCCAGGTTGTTATCTGTGCTTCTGACAGGTTGGTTATCAATCAGATATTCCCATGAGCTCTGCTTCAGGTTTGATTAATTGCTAGAAAGGCACACAGAACTCAGGACACCCATTCACTCACTAGGTCACCAACATATACAGTGAGCATTAAAGGATATGAATCAACAGTCAGACAAAGAGAAATACAGGGCAAGGTACAGAACAAATTAGCTTCTGTATTCATGGAGCTTGGGGTTTGGCAAGGCAGCACATGGAAGCACTGTTGTTCCCCAAGTCAGAAGCCCTCTGAAGTCCCTCCACTTTGGGCTTTTATCAAGATTTCATTATATAGGAATGACTGATGAAATCATTGAACTTTGGCAACTGGCCAATCGGCAATTCCACGTCTAGCTCCTCCCTACTCCCAGAAAATCAGGAAATGGGGTTGAAAGTACCACCCTGTATTCATATTGGTTTCCCTTGAAACCAAACCCCACTCTCAAGTATATTTCAAAAGTTATCTTCATTAACATAGACCCCATTAAGAGTAACAAGACATGGGGGGCCTTCCTGGTGGCGCAGCGGTTGAGCACTGCGCTGTGGATGTTGGCAGCGTGCGATGCGAGTTGAACGCCCAGCCAGGGAGAATCCCACATGGTGCGGCAGACCTCTCCTGGCTCGGCCGCTGCTCCCCTCAGCAGTGTATTAAAAAAAAAAAAAAAAGAGTAACAAGACATGGGCCTTTCTGGTGGCACAAGGGATTAAGTCTCAGCCTATGAAGCTAATCTGCAGCCACTGCAGCACGAGTTCATTCTCCAGCCGGGGAGATAACCTACATGGAGCAGTAGACCTCTCCTTTATTACCCCCTGCCCCTCAGCAGTGTACTTCAGTCAATCTGCCTGTTCTACTCCTCACTCTGTCTCTGCTGAATCCTCTCACCATCCCTCCCCACCACACACACACCTCTGGCCTACACCCCAGTTCTTGTATGCATAAATAAATTAATATTTTTAAAAAAGAGTAATAATAAGACACCCACTTAAAATTTTGTGACTCAGGTTTTCTCAGGAGCTGAGGGCAAAAGACTAAGTATTATGACAAAAGATGCTCCTATAGTTCTACGGTTCAGGAAATTTTGAGATTTGGAAGATATGAGATAGAAACTGCATATGAAAACAAATATATGAGAAATATGCTTTGGTCATCTGAATGACCAAATATGTACATCCTCACTAACAATGTGAGAGTAAAACAACACATTTTGGGTAGAGAAAGAGGAGCCTACTGAGGTTCTTGAGTAACCATGATGAATGTGTGGAAGCGATCAGTTGTGAAGAATCCTGTGGGGGGTTTTTTGCCCACCATAACTCACTATATGCAAATAGTATGGTGTGTATAGAAAACGCCAGTGACTGTCCCCAAACCAATAGAAATAATATATGAATATAGTGAAGTTAGAGGCTATAAAATTAATATCATTAATATGCATTTCTATATGTAAACCATGAACTAGAAGAAAGAGAAATGAGGAAAACAATGCTGTTTATGACTGCAGAAGGAATTTAATACTTAGGAATAAATTTAACCAAGGAGGTGTAGGAATTGTACATTGAAAACTACATAGACACTGTTGAAAGAAACTGAAGAAGACACAAAGAAATGGAGACATTCAGTCTCATAGATCAGAAGAATCAATATTGTCAAATGACCATTTTACCTAATGCAATATGCAGTTTCCACACAATCTCTATCAAAATCCCAATGGCATTATTCACGTAAATAGAACAAGAAAAAATCCTAAAAATGTTTTGGATCCAAAAAGACCTTGAATAACCAAAACAATCCTGAGAACAAGGAACAAAACTGGACCTATTATGCTCCCTGACTTCGAACTACATTACCAAGTTACAGTAATCAAAAGAGTATATAGTATTAGAAAAATACAGGCACACAAGTGGATGGAATAGAATTGGGAATCCAGAAATAAAACCATACATATATGTAAAACTAATTTATGACAAAGGAGATAAGAGCATATAATAGAGAAAGGAGAGTTTCTTCAATATACAGTGGTAGGAAAACTGGACAGCTATGTGCAAAAGAATTAAACCTGATGACTATCTAGCACCATACCCACAAATAAATTCAAAATGGAGAAAATATTTGAATGTAAGACTTAAAGTCATAAAATATATAGAAGAAAAAATAGGTATAAGTTCTTTGACATCAGTTTTAGTGATGTCTTGAGATTTGTGTCCAACAGCACATGTAAGCAACCAAACAAATAAGACTACATCAAACTAAAAAGCTTCTGCATAGCAAAAGAAACCATCCTTAAAATAAAAAGGCAGCCCAGTGTACAGGAGAAGATATTTGCAAACCATATATCAGATGAAGGATTAATATCCAAGGTATATAAACAACTAATACAACCCAACAACAAAAATACTACCTCATTAAAAAACAGGCAGAGGGTCCACATAGGCATTTCACAAAAGAAGACATATAGATGGCCAATAGACACACAAAAAGATGTTCAACATCTCTTATCATTACGGAAATGTAAATCAAAGCCACAGAAAGATTTCATCTTATACCAGTGAGAATGGTTATTATGAAAAAGTCAAGAAATAATGTGTTGGAGAGCATGCAGAGAAAAGAGAACACCTGTGTACTATTGTGAATATAAATCAGTGCAACCACTTTGGAAAACAGTATGGAGTTTCCTCAAAAAATTAAAAATTGATCTTATCTAATCCAATAATCCCATTTCGATGCATTTACCCAAAGAATATGAAAACACTAGTATGATAAGATATGGGCACCCTATGTTCACTGCAGCATTGCACATAACAGCTAAGATATGACAGCAACCCCTGAGCTCAACAACAGATGAATGGGTTAAGAAGACAAAGTATATTTTTCTGATGGAATGCTACTTAGTCATAAAAAAGATGAACTCTTGCTATTAATGTCAACATGGATAGAATTTGAGGGGATTATGCTAAGTGAAATAAGTGAGGAGAAAAAAGACAAGTACTCTATGATTTCACTCATTTGTGGATATAAAGAAAAAAGTAATCACACAAACAAAACATAAATAAATCCTTAAAACTTTGAAACAAAATGGTAGTCTCAGAGGGAACGGAAGGAGGAGGCAATAACTTCATGGTGGATGGTGACTGGACATTTGGTGGTAAGGATGGTATGAAATACTTAACTGCTGAGGTATTGTAACCTAATGTTATCGCAATAAAAAGGAAAAAATAAACATGGATTTTTTTCTTACCTTCTTTTATACTTGATTATGTTATTCTCTTAGAGTGAAATTTTGGTTTCTCGCTCTATGAATATATTTAATTACTACTATTGTGAAAAATATATAAATGGTGTCAAATTATAATCCAGCATTACCACTCATAGCAAACCTACTGAGAAAAGTTCCCAACTTTTTGTACTTCTATTTATGATTTGCATACATGTCTCTAAAAATGTACAGAATAATTTTCAAAATTGAAAGGAATTAAGCCCCTTCTAAATGTGGTTATGTTATTCATTTGATGTTAAGTTTATGTGCTCTGTTTGTATTCAATTTCTTTTTAAAATTATCTTCGAATATATAAACATTGTTCAAAGTTCTAAATTGTATAAGAAAGCACAGCTCTTGGGCCTCCCTGATGGCACAAGGGGTTAAGTCTCAGCAGTATCAAGCTATTGCCAGTCGCTGCAACATGAGTTCAATTCCTGGCCAGGGAGCTTCCCACATGGCTCCACAGACCTCTCCTGTCTCACCCACTGCTCCCCTCAGCAGTGTATTCAGTAGATCTGGCTGCTGTGCTCCCCACTCTGTCTCTGGTGAACACTCTTAACCCCACTCCCCCACACCTCTGGCTTGCACCCCAGTTCCTGCATGCATAAATAAGTAAAAATAAGTCTTAAAAAAAAAGCACAGCTCTCCTAGTTCCCATTTACTGTCTTGATATAACCATTTTTATTCATTTTGCCTTATTCTTCCAATATTTCTTTTTGCAAAAATAAGTAAAAGTGTACATTCTTATGTCTCCTTTCTTAAAAATAAGCAAATGTGTACATTCTTATGTCTCCTTTCTTATACAAAAGTTAGCCCATTTATACTGTTCTAGACCTTTCCTTTTTTTATCTTAATATATATATTTTTATTGTTATTTATATCTTTTACATTTTGCATTCCCCTTGGGTAACCCACCACCAATTCACCTGTGTTCCATCTCCGTGGTCCCTTGTGTCCTTTTCTATTCCATTTTGTCCCCTTATCCTCCCATTCCCACTCCCTCCCCATCCCTGCTACCCGCTGAGTGTCTCTCTCCTATTTGGTTTCCTCATAGTCCTGTCATAAGTGAAACCATTTGATATTTTTCTCTTTCTTTCAGTTTTTAATTTACGATCTATCCTGTAAATTACTCACCTCAGTTCATAGTGATCTTTTTTTTTTATTCATAGTCATAGATCCACATATTCTATCAGGAGGATATAGTATAATTTATTCAATAAACTTCCTATTGATAAAATTAAGCTACTTTCAGTCTTTTACTCTTATAACAGCAACAATAAATAAACAGGATTGAGTTTTAGTGTTAGTGGAGTAGATTCCTAGAAATGGTTTTGCTGGGCCAAGGGGAAATAAGTTTTTTTTTTTTTTTCTGAAGGCCCCTCCACTGCAGTTGCACAGTTTTTCATCCACCAGAAAAGCAGGAGAGTGTGTGTTCATCACAGCTTGCCAACAGAACGTGCTGCCCAGTGTTTAGATTTTTCCATTCTGGTTGATGAGAAAGTGTGGTTTTAATATGCAATTTTCATAAAATATGGATGAGCATTTTTTTTCATGTATTTAAACACCATCTGCACATCTTTTCATGTGAGTTTTCTGCTTGTTTGTTGCCATTTGTTTCTGAGGTTTTGTTTTTTCTTTTTCTTCTCAACTTTTAAGAATTATATGTATTAAGAATATTGGTCATGTGTGCTATAAAAGGCAAATATTTTCTCCAATGTGTCATTTGTCTTTTGGTCTACTTGTTTTGCCGTAAGTTTTTAATTGTTATGATATTGAATATATCCATTTTTAATTATTTTTCAGAGGGAAGAGGATTAATAAAAAGATTCCAGAATTACATCATAATAAATGATGAAAATTAAATAGTCACGCTTGATTAGGGTTCACCTTTTGTGTTTTTTCTATTTACTTTATATTTCTCTCCTACCTGCCTTTACTTCTCTGTTATTTTCGCCACCTTCCCGGCCTGTGGTTACACTGAAAATTCTTTTCCACCCTCCCACTCCTCAGTAGTTTAGAAAGTTTTCACCAATACAAGCTAGGATGGCTACTGAGAAATTGTTTATCTGTTAAATTGTTTGACTTTATAAATCTCCCTAACGTCTGTCACTTTCTTTTCCCCTCACCCCCAAATATGCTGTTAACTGTCCATCTTCCAGGGTAGAGAGATGGCATTTTATTTTCCAGTTTTCCTTATTGAGTTTTGGGATGTGTGTATGTGAATAGTCACCCTGCATTACTTAAGTACAAGATATCCACCAATAATTCAAAGAGGGAATGCAAAGAAAAAAAAAAACTTCCTGAATTTTTCAGTATTCAAAAATGTCTTTTTTTAACCCTCAAACTTAAATGCCAATTTGACTGGGTTTAGGCTTCTAGGTCTAAAGTCTTTTTCCTGCAGAACTTTTAAGAATATGTATATCGGCCTCCCCGGTGGCGCAGCGGTTAAGCGCTGCGCTGTGGAGCTGTTGGCAGCAGTGACGCGAGTTCGACACCCGGCCGGGAAGAATCACACATGGTGCAGCAGACCTCTCCTGCCTCACCCGCTGCTCCCCTCAGCAGTGTATTTCTGATCTGCCTGTTCTGCTACCCGCTCTGTCTCTGGTGAACCCTCTCACTGCCCCACGCCTCTGGCCTGTACCCCAACTTGTATGTATAAATAAAAAAAAAAAACAAAGAAATGTATCTATCTCTTAAAAAAAAAGAATATGTATATCAAGTTTTAAAATTTTCTGTTCTGAATCTTGAGCATAATAGAGCTTCCCCCCAAGACTGTAAAGAAATTCGCCCATGTTTCCTTTTAGTAAGTGCTTCATTCTTTAGAACTGGATATGATACATTCGTCATCTAATCTGGTATGGAATATGAGGTATGCACCCAAATATATCTTATTCCAAATGGCCACCCAGTAATTCCTACACTATATTTTGAAGAGTCTATCTCGCTCCCGACATCTTCCTCCTAAATCAAATTTCCATCAGTGTATGGGTCCTTTTCTGAACTTTTTATTATGTTCTTGGTCCTCTGTCTCTCCAAATATGACACTTCTCTATACAATACTCTTCATTATGTAGACTGTAGAATTTGTATTTTAATACCTGGGAGGATGGTCTTTAGGTACATGAACTCTATTATCACCTATCTAGCTCCAGAAAAAAAGAAGTATTGGTATTTTCTCTAGAATTGCACTAAATTCATGTATTAATTTGTGTAGAATTAGCATCTTTATGATGTTAAATCATCCCATCCAATAGCAAGGAAAATCTAAAAAGACACTTTTGTGTCTTTCAGCATTACTTTGTACCTATCTTGTTACATATATCCTTTAGAGTTTTATCTTATGTGTTGCTATGACATCTTCTTCCTTATGAAGCCATATCTTCCAACTGGTTATGTAAAGTTTTTATTTTTTATTATTTTTAAATATTTATTCATTTATGCATACAAGAGCTGGGGTATAGGTCAGAGGTGTTGGGGTGGGGCAAAGTGTGAAAGGATTTACCAGAAACAGAGTGGGGAGTAGAACAGGCGGATCCACTGAAATACACTGCTGAGGGGAGAAGTGGATGAGATAGGAGAGGTCTGCTGCGCCATGTGGATTGGCTCCCTGGCCCGGGAATCGAACTTGTGCTACAGTGGCTGGCAACAGCTTCATAGTCCTGAGACTTAACCCCTTGCGCCACCAGGGAAGGTCCTAAAGTTTTTATTTTTAACAGCATCTCTGGTGATGCTAAGGAATAGCCAAATTTGACAATCACAACTTAAATAAAAGTTCAGTGTTACCCTCCAAATAAAAGGTTAAGGCTTAGGTCAACCCCCACCTCTGAAATTGGCCTCCTTTCTTCCAGATTCTCTACTATCATGGTGTCCTTTATTCTCCACTTTATCCAATGGGTAACTGGTAATCACATAGTGATCTTTGATCTTTACCTTCTACACCCTACAGCAGGACCAGTTTGCTTCCTTCCCTCTCTAAGGCACTGTTCAAATGCATATGGAACTTTTCATTCCTATCCCAAACCCCCTGGCAAGGCCCACGGCCTCTTTAAAAAACTCTTCCCCTTGGGCCTCCCTGGTGCACAAGGGGTTAAATCTCAGTACTGTGGAGCTACCTGCAGCCTGAGAGTTCAATCCCCAGCCAGGGAGTTGACCCACATGGCACAGCAGACCTCTCCTGTCTCACCTGCTTCTCCCCTCAGCAGTGTGTTTTAGTAGATCCGCCTGTCCTGCTCCCCACTCTGTCCCTGATGAATTCTCTCACCCCACCACATCTGCCTACACCCCAGCTCTTGTATGCATAAATAAATAAAATAAATCTTTAAAAAAATTAAATGAAATTAAAAAAATAAAATAAAATAAAAACTCTTCCCCTTGGGAACAATATCTCAGACAGGGGTTAGTACACAAAGACTCAAGCAAGTCAAAAACAATAAAATACATAAACAATAAAACATCTGGTCTGATGAAAACATGGGCAGAGGCTCTAACCAGACCTTTCACCAAAGAGGATATAAGATGGCGTTGCATGGCTCGCCACTAGGGAAATGCAGATCCAAACCACAATTTCACCTTGTACCAGTTAGAATGGCTATTATCGAAAAGTCCTGAAACAGCAATGACCCACTGAAAGCGCTCTCCCTGCTGCACCCACGGCGCTCAGCTTGCAACCACAAGACCCCATCAATCATCCCACTAAATGCCGCTGCTGACAGTAGCCATCTTGGGCCCCTCCGTGGGCATGAAATTCATCTCCAAGCATCTAATGTCTCTCAGACCTTTGCTCACGCTCCTCTCCTGTTCTCTCCTTACATTTTCAGTGTGTGGAGTCATCTCTGTTCATCCACTTGCTCACCTTTAATACACACTCTCCCTTGCACTTAGAGAATGAGGTCTGACGTTTTCTAGAAATTGCTCTATTAAAGTCACTGGTACACATGATCATCCCCCAAGCCTCTATCCCCTAATTCCTCCTCCACCAGGAGTGAGGTGGCTCATAGCACCCTTTTTACATGGAACCCAACTGCACCACACTCTTGGGTGCTCATTAACTGCGCTTTATAAATTTGAAATGTTTCATAATACAAAGGACAATGGGTTTTGTTGAGTTGAATTAAAAGAGAACCATGGTCTGTCTCTGCTCGGCTGTCAGCCATGGGCATTGGCTCAGGACCCCCACCCTTCGCCCCAGTCCCTTTAAGCTCTTGGCCCAGAATAACCGACTTTCAGTGACACCTAATCCACCTCACAGCAGGACGTGAAGAAAGCACTTGATCCGGGCAGCATTTGCTCACGAGGCTGACTTCAGACACTGGCCTCGTGGGGTGTGAGGACGCTGCTCCTCCCAGGACCCCGTGTCCACCAGGAATGGGACATCAAACAGCAGCGGAGGGCACAGCTTTGGGCAGGAGGGAGCAGCCGGCTGGCAGGGAGCCACGGCCTCCCTCATGGCCTGCCTCCTGAGCTAGCAAGCATTCCTGAGACACAATACATTTTTTCCGGCTCATCCAGGAATAAATGTAGCTCTCAGTCCTGGCTGTGGGATTAGCTCTAGCTGGGTGATGGCTGAAGAACAAGGACTTCTCCTGTCCCCCCCAAACAACTAATAATATACTAAGTCACCTGTCGCTGCTGATCAGGGCAGGAATTCCAGCCCAGGGGTACCTAGTCAGATCCTGAACTTTTTTTGAAGCCTCTCGAAAGCTGTCCCACCTATGAAATTCTCTCTTTGAAGGGAAATCTTTTCTTAAACATATATGTCACTTCCCCCTCCTCACCTCTATAAAACAGTCAGTTTAATCCACTCAGGGTCATCAAGAAGGCCAGTTGGACTGTGCTGTCACCCTGGAACCAGCGAGGAAAGAAGACTTCAAGATCCACATGGTGCCACAGAACCAGCATGGCTGACGCTTCTGCTATGGGAATGTCCTACTGAGAGCTCATAAGCCATCTGGGAGGTAGCGCTATCACCCCCATTTCACATATGTGAAGGCAGAAGCTCAGAGCAGTCAGGACCAATGCCCGCCACCTCAGAGGCCACATGAGGGGAGCCTGGGGTTCCCACCAGCCTGTCTGACTGACTCCAAACTAGCTCTTTCTCCCACAACCTGCTGCTGCTGCCGTTCCATGCAGTTCCTCCTTCTCCCAATGCGAATGTTCCAAATGCTCACACCTTCTGATGCCTGATAACTAGTTTTTCAATTGTTTTCTATGTGGCAGCTGTTACTGTCACTTAGGATTTCTTCTGGAGGGCTGGGCTCCAGCCCCTAACTCTCAGGCTCTTTTCTGGAAACTGCCCATCTCTCCTGCCTTCCATACTCTCATAAGCAAAAGGAGGTCTTTTGGCAAATGATCGCTAAGATTGTTCAGTTAAACATTATGATTCCACGAGGAGGAAGTTTGATGGTCAGAAGGAAGAGAGGATGCGTAATGTGGGAAAAGTTGGGGTGGACAGCCATCTGCATTCCAGAGCTTGTTTTGGGCTCCTTAATGTGACGGGGATGCGATTTCAGAAGAAACTCAGAGAAAGCCAGTGTGGAATATGGCCTTTCAGTTTCCTGGACGTGGGTGTAGATGTGTTTCTACAGAAAGAAGCATCTTTCCTCACCCATATGGTGTTCTCCACAAAGTCCCTTCTAGGAGCAACCCTCTCAGTATTTAAGAAGCAACTGTTAGGGCCTCCCTGCTTGTGCAGCGGGTTAAGTCTCAGCACTATGAAACTATCTGCAGCCACTGCAGCATGAGTTCGATCCCTGGCCAGGGAACTTCCCACAAGGTGTAGGAGACTGCTCCTGCCTCACCTGCTGCTCCCCTCAGCAATGTACTTCAGTTGATCTGCCTGTTCTGTTCCCCGCTCTGTCTCTGGTGAGTCCTCTCACCACTCCACACCTCTGGCCTACACCCCAGTTCTTGTATGCATAAATAAATAAATCACCCTCACCAGCAAGCCACAGACTGCCCGAGACAGGGCCACGGGACCCACCTTGGCCTCAAAGGGCTTGAACAGGTGTTTACCTGTCCCCTGACTGTCCTGACCAGTCCTCTCAAGGAGGTGACCAGTGAGTGGCACAAAGACTTGGATGGCTGTGTCACTGGGCAGATAGGACAGAGCCCCAAAGAGACTACTCTCTTGTGACAGGGGCGGCACTTTAATGGTGCTGGTGTGAGGAGAGGGCCCCAGGGTGAGGCATCTGGTCCCAGTGAATAGGAGGGGCTGTGCACAGCCCCGAAGCACACTGGGGTGGGGGTGGGGGTGGGCCCATGGGTGGGTTGCCCTTCCCAATGTTTTCCCTTTGTGGCCACTAACTTTGCTGGGCTTTCCCAGAACAGACACATCATAATGTATTGCTTTGACCGAAATTGCCTAAATCTCAAAAACAATCTGCTCATGATTTTAATATCAACTCTCCAGCACAAAGGCAGTGTCTTCTATAAAGAGGCCAGCACAGGGGCTACACCGCAAGCGCCTCCAGTGCAGAGCTGCAGCCCCGCTGCCCCCTCCCCATCACACCTCTCCAGCAGCCTCCATAGCTGGAGTGGGTAGGGACAGGCTGGGCGGGGACGGTTCTAATTCTCAAGGGAGAAATGTTGCCTCACTGTTCTGCTCAGAATTAACAGCCATAGGTAGCCCACCCAGACAGCCTCCCAGAGATTTGGCCGAGAACAAAAGAAGAAAAAGTGACCGAACAAATAATTGCACTGGAATGGACAACAGCTTCAAATATGCCTCTCCCCTCCCCTTGAGCCTTTATTTTTCCAGTCCTCATTTAGAAACAAGCACATTTGTTAGACACCCCTCACCCTCCCTCTCTCTGCAGGCCAGCACGGCTCCCCGACCCCCCACCAAAGCCAGCAGCTGGTCCTTTCTACTTGGTAATGTATCTTAATAACAACAGGTCCTTAAGCAGCTGTTGCTGGGAATTCTGGCTGGTGAATAGCTCCCTGTCACTAATTTACTTGTTGGTCCTACTGGTGCTTAAGAACGGATTAAGTTAATAAAGATACTGATGAGATAGAAAGTTACACAGTAAATAGAGAAGAGGAGGAGAAATCCAAGTACTACTGTTCCTGATGCATTTCACACTCATACATCCTTGCTTCAACCCTGTGTTGTGACAAAGTCTTGTTCAACACTCCGAGAGGCTTTTAACATTTTCTTCCTGGGTTTCATTCATTTTCCACTGTGATGAGCTGACTGAACATGTTGGGGCCTTGTTGAAGGACTCGTGCGGGTGTTCCTGCGTGGGGAGCGGAGCGGGGCAGGTCCCCTAGCCCACAGCCAGGCAGTCCCTTCACGTCCAGGGAGGGAGCACCGGCCCCAAGTTCAGAGAAAGGCATCTCAAACTCTCAACTTTCTACACTTGGAAAAATGGTTATGGATCCTGCTCATTTCTATATATACCTTTCCCTTGGCAATGACCAAAAACATGAGGAAGGAGCTGGTCCTCAGCTTGTGGTGTCCGTCACTCACTTTCCAAATATAGAGAAGGAATGAGCCAGGGGGTTAGCCTGGGCCTATAAAAGCGCAGGCGGCAAAGGCCCCATTTGGTGCTCTCTCGTGGGCCGAGGTAAGTCACAGCCCCCTCCCGCAGGGCTCTCCTGGCCTCCCGCTTTGCGGACACTAACTCGGTGTGGCCAGGGGATGAGCCGGCTGACCTGGCTTAGTGAGAATTCCTTAGATGCTGAACTTGACCTCCCTAAGCCCAAATGCCCATCTACCCTCTGCCTCCCACACCCCACAGAATCAGGGGTCCTCTGGCCCTCCTCCCCATTCTCCCCTTGACATCATCTTCGAGTGTCCTCTCGGGCAGGATCCCTCTGGACACGCCATGGCTCCACCGTGTCCCCTTCATGTTTCTGAGCCGTGGGGAGCGGCGATGGGACTCGGCCTTGCCCTGCCCTCTCCCTCCCCTCCTGGCTGTGCCCATTTGGTGTTCTGTCCTCTCAAGACCACAATGGTGGTGGATAGAAAGTATCAATTAGCCAGTCTCTGAGATTTCCGTGTTCCCAGAAGACAAGACCAGGCTCTAGAACCACAAGCTTTTTAAGTAGGGGTTCTATGCAGATGACTCAGTTCTAAATGGGAGGCGCTGCAGAAAAGGGAGCCACAGTGGGCTGGAGGGGCAGGTTGAGGGCAGGGTGGGCTTCCCCCGCCCTGATGGCTTACTTGTGGGTCACACCCCACTGCTCCTCCCGCTTCCTCTGGGACAGGCTCTTTTATTTTTTTTTTTAATTTATTGGTCCTTTATCTTGGTTTCATTAATTCATCGAACTGATTGAAAATGGAGCCAGGCACTGCCAGGCATCCTGAGTTCAATTTATGTGTTCTTATTGCAGGTCTGACTTTCTAGGGCTGCTGTGTCTCCTGCTGTCCTCTGTGGTGCGACTCTCAGGTGAGATGTCCAGCCACATTCTGGGCTGCTGGAAGTCTCCCCGAGGTCCAGTTACCAGCCTTCCACCCTGACATAGCCGGAAGGGCGCTGAGAGGGTAGAGCGCTCAGACAGCCCCACTGGGGGCTGGAGAGGCCTGGGAGGAGGCTGTACTTCGGGGCACTTACCAAAGGGATGCTGATGTCAAATGCTGCTTCTGTTCTTAGCAACAAGCTGATTTCCTTGTGTGGGGAGGGAGACACCTCGAATCAAAATGCTTCAAAAATGCCTTAGTTATTTGCCATTTAGCACTCTCTCTTTGAAGAATGGTGTTTGTTTTTGATGGCATTTATTTTTAAATCTTCCCTGGGAAATATCTAGAATTTACAAAAGAGGGAAGTGAGGTTTCTGGAGCTGCACTCACCTCTCTGGTCCCTTCACAAACCTGAGGCTTGGATAAGGGCGGTGGCGAATTAACATGCTCTATGTCCTCGACACAGAACATGCTCAGTAAATATGAGCCTGCTGGGGGGGAAGGAAGCCCTGAACAAACTCCACAGATAAGATTTATGGACCCCAACCCATTTCACATTGGGGTTGCCCTGTAACAAGCCCAGTAGGTTTTCCCATCACTTCTGTCCTGGGGGTAGAGCTTCCCTCCCCCACCCCCCCAGCGGGGAGGCTGGACTCAGGAGCGAGATCGCCCAGAAGCTGCCCAGGAGGCAGCTGGGCTCACCTGGGCTCTGCCTTGCAGTGGACACCATGAGCAGTGACGGAGAAATGGAAGTGTATGGCATAGCTGCCCCCTTCCTCCGGAAATCGGAAAAGGAGAGAATTGAGGCTCAGAATCAGCCCTTTGATGCCAAGACCTACTGCTTTGTGGTTGACTCAAAGGAAGAATATGTCAAGGGGAAAATCAAGAGTTCCCAGGATGGGAAGGTTACAGTGGAAACCGAGGACAACCGGGTAAGCCTCCTTGCCCCCACAGGTGATTGGCTTTGGTCTGCTCTTTCTGGCCGCTGAGTCTAAGCAGCCCCCTACATCTCCATGTGACCCTGGTCCCAGAGTGACTCACACAGCATCACTGTCACCTCTCCCAGGTGTTCTCAGAGAAAGCAGAGCAAACTGTCACCTTGGGCTGAAGGCTGGGAGAAGAATCTTACTGTGACTGATCAAAGCTATTGGTGTTGAGGTGCTTTGGTCAATTTTCATGTGCCCTAGATTAGAGGGGACCTGCTCTGTGCTCCCAGGATGTGGAGTTGGCAGCTGACAGTAAGAGGATCTCTGAGTACACTCGCCTCTGATAGCCTAGCTCTCCCCCTGCCTCTCCTAGTAGTCGCCATAACTGAGCAGGGAGGAAGGCTTGTCAGGGCCCCATGTGGACCACAAGCTCCAGGTAAAGCGGCAGCTTTTCTGTGTGAAGGCCGTGAGCAGTGTGGCCCACTGCACTGGGGCCAGGTCCCTGAGGGAGTGCAAGAAGGGCTGGAAAAGAAAACCCCAGGGAGAAGAGTAAAGAAAATAGTGTGATTGGGATGGGGGTGAAGGAAAAAGGCACCGAAACTCTCCTTCAGGGATACCAAGTACTGAAACTCCCCAAGGGTGGCTCTTTGGCTAGTTCAGACAAAGAAGCTAAAAATGAGCTTACAAAGAAGGGGGATTAGACAGAGAGGGAGGCTGGACATAATGAATGTTGGAGACTTGCATGTGGGCAGCTCAAGTGAATCTGTGCCTGGAGGCAGGAAATGGGACAGGAGAAAGCAACCATCTTCTAAGTAGGTCTCAGAGAGAAAGGATGAGAGGACAGGGCAGGGGGGAGGAGGGCGGAGCTCACACTCTGTCTGGACTTCTGCAGCCTGGTGGGCCTGGAGAATTGGGTCTTTTCCACTAAAGAGAGGTACAAAGGCTGCTGGTGCTAGGAACCACTCTGTCCTACATTTTCTCACTTGGCTCAAAAACTCTAGCCCCAGAAAGATGGTGGTGGTGGTGGGGGCAGGGTGTGTGTGTGTGATGAGGCTGGGGTCTCTTTCAGAAGCATAAGCATAGGCCCAGAGAAATGGGTGGGGGCTGGACAGCTGCTTTCAGAGAATCCAGAATGGGGTTAATTGTGGGTGCCAGCCTGCAGGCCTGATGCCGCCCTCCTCCACCCCTCCCTCTGTCTCTGCCTCTGGGTCACCTGTGGCCCTGTGTCCGGTCATAGAGAGGAAAGCCAGAGTCCCCGCTGGCTCCCCTCTGTGTCCAGGTCCAACCACAGAGATTCTGTCATCCTTCCCTCACCTCAGGCCTCTGGCATCACCTCCATAGCTCTTGTCTTCCCTCCCTGTCACGTGGCCTTATCTCTAGTAGTGCCCTTAGCTCAGAGGTGTCTTCTTAGGTGAGACATCTCTGTAGCAGGCAAAGTGCACAGACTTGAGGTGAGCCTTGCACCTCTCCCCTACCAGACCCTCATGGTCAAGCCAGAGGATGTGTATGCGATGAACCCCCCCAAGTTCGACCGGATAGAGGACATGGCCATGCTGACGCACCTGAATGAGCCGGCTGTGCTGTACAACCTCAAGGACCGCTACACCTCGTGGATGATCTATGTGAGCACCTGACTGAGGGGTTTTCCCAGGACATTGTGGGGAAGTGGGGAGGGGGGAGTTTGGAGGTGGAGATACTCCTATGGATAATGGGATTTTGAAACATTGGTGTTCATGAAGTTGTTGAATAAAAGAGAGGGGAAAAAATAAAACAAGAAAAGGGGAAGAGAAAAGGAAGATGAGGAAAAACTGAGAGATGAATAGGGGAGGAAGGAAGGGGGCAGAAGGGAGACTGAGCGAGAGAGCAGGAAAGATGGGGTGAAGGTTTGGGCTGCATCATCACCCCCCTCTAGCTGTTGGGGGGAGTCTAACTGCTGCCCTTTCTGTGTCTCAGCTGCCTCATTCTTTACAAGATTATTGTGAAGTGAAATAATGAAAAAGGCAAAGATTTTATATCCATGCGCACGTGCACACACATGCTGTGTTCTACTCTCCCACAGACCTACTCGGGCCTCTTCTGTGTCACCGTCAACCCCTACAAGTGGCTGCCGGTGTACAACCCCGAGGTGGTGGCAGCCTACAGGGGCAAGAAGCGCCAGGAGGCCCCGCCCCACATCTTCTCCATCTCCGACAACGCCTATCAGTTCATGCTGACTGGTAGGTTTCCAAAAACGAAGCCTGGAGCTGGGGAGCAGGCATTCAGTGGGGCTTCGTGGGCTACTGTGTGACCCCAGTCTGCCCCGTCTGACCTTCAGCAGAGGGGGTGTGATAAAAGCTGTGCCTTGTAGGCGGTGGTGAGGAGTTTGGATTTAGAGATTTATTTATTTATGCATACAAGAACTAGGGTCTAGGCCAAAGGTGCAGGAGTGTGAGAGGATTCACCAGAGACAGAGTGGGGAGCGGAACAGGCAGATACACTGAAATACACTGCTGAGGGGAGCAGCAGGGGAGAGAGAAGAGGTCTGCTGCACTATGTGGGAAGCTTCCTGGCCAGGGATCAAATTCATGCTTCAGTGGCTGCCAATAGCTTAACAGCGCCGAGACTTTAAACCCTGCCCCACCAGGGAGGTCTGAGGAGTTTGGATTTAATGAGTATTGATTAAACCATATGAAACTGACATTTTTGTGGACTTAAAAGAAAGATTGACAATTTCATATAGTTTAACCTCATATGATGAGAAGCCACTGGCTGGCTGTAAGCAGGGCCTTTACCTCTGTGAGACTCATTCTCAAAAAAGAGGCTCTTCTCACTACCACTGAGGACTGAAAAAAGGGAGAAGGGACTGAGTAAGTGAACGCTGACTCCTTGAGCGTGGGCAAGTGGGAAGCTCTGTATGCATTGCCATGGACGCCATGTTATTTTTTCCTTTGGCAGATCGTGAGAACCAGTCCATCCTGATCACGTGAGTATCTGAGGCACAGGGTAGTTCAGTAGCTGTGGTTCTGTGTTCTCGATACAGAAGGGGCCACTTGCTCTATTCTGCCCATTAGAAAGTGTTTAGAGCAAAGTCTATGATGAAAAGATAAATTTGGGGATGGGCAGGAGGTTCAAGTAAATCCACGGAAACTGCATTCCCCACACTTGAGCCAACTCAGCTGGGCTGAGTCCTCCCTGGCCTCTGCCTCGCCACTGCTCTCTCGTGTTTATTTGGTAGGTCTGTGTCTGACGGAACTTAGAGTATGTCCAAGCTTCTGTGTGAACTGCAGGGAGATTGCCTATTTGAACAGGGCTCATTTCTCTCTTTTGATAACAACAAACAGCGGAGAATCCGGGGCAGGGAAGACTGTGAACACCAAGCGTGTCATCCAGTACTTTGCAACAATTGCAGCTACTGGGGACCTCGCCAAGAAGAAGGACTCCAAAATGAAGGTATTTCTGGAGAGAAAGGCTTGGTCGGCTTCCATTTCTGACCTTTGTCTTAACTTCAGAACAAGAGGGCAATGATTGGTGACAACTCCCCACCTCCACCTTTGACACAAAGAGGAGCGGGCCAAGAACCCAAACCCTAAGGGCAGTCAGGCATCTCAGACACCAGTGCGTGTTTGATCTTTACAGGACCAGATCCTGTGATTTCCTAGAACAGGAGGTTCTAAATCTCATCTAAGGTCAGTTTGGGAGCAGTTCAGAGAGCTTGTTCTCTTATGGCAGGATTATATAAACCACCCTGAGAGAACTGTAGCGTCTACTTTGAAATGACTACATTACAGCAGTGTGAGATGAATGCAAACGCCTTAACTAATTGGAAAAGCAAAGAATTGACCATTAAAGGAATTTTAAGGCAAGAGACCCAACCATAGCCAAGTGTAACAAAATGGAAAATATGTTTTGAGTGATACTTGGCTAATCCTCACATCGGATAGTTGGGGTGGGATGGACAGGCCTCCCCAGAGGCTTCTACTGCTTCCAAGTAGCCGAGTGACAGCGCTGGACAGTATTTCTCACTGTCCCCCCTTGATCCCTTGCACTAGGGGACCCTGGAAGATCAAATCATCAGCGCTAACCCCCTGCTGGAGGCCTTCGGCAACGCCAAGACCGTGAGGAATGACAACTCCTCTCGCTTTGTGAGTCTGAGTTCAATTAAGCGGGGATTTATTCTGTGGCCTACAAGATAACAAGGTTCTGTTGTCGCGGAGGTTACAGACCAGCGGGGTAGACAGTGAATGAGCAGAACATGTCACCGAGACGATGTGGTTAATGACAATAAGCAGCGTCTGTGATAGAGCAACTGGAGCAGGGTGTCCTTTCGGTGGGGCTACCAGGGAAGGCTTGGGGCGGGGGCTGGGCTGTGGCCCTGATACCTGAAGGAGGAGAACGAACAAAAGAAAATACAAGTGCACTCTCCCCGAGGCGGCAGGGGCCTGGTGTGGTCAAGGAACCTGAAGAGGATCTGAGTGACCACAGCGAGGTGGGCAAGGAGGGGAGTCCACGAGGCAAGGCAGAGAGGCCTGGTCCCGGGGAGCCTGGAGGCAGTGCAAGGGGTGTGGATTGGGGTCAGGAAGCCACTGACAGATTCTAGAAGTAGGGAAGTGATGTGGTTTGATTTATAGCTTGGAAAAAATCACTCTATTACTTTGTCGACTGGATGGAGTGGGGCCATCAGGAGGCAGTGTGGGACAAAGGGGCGGAATAAAAAGAGGCACATCAAACTGGAAAGAGAAGGGAGGAGGGCATATTTTTTTTAAAGATTTATTTATTTATACATACAAGCTGGGGTACAGGCCAGAGGCGTGGGGCGGCGAGAGGGCTCACTAGAGACAGAGTGGGGAGCAGAACAGGCAGATCAGAAATACACTGCTGAGGGGAGCAGCGGGTAAGGCAGGAGACGTCTGCCGCGCCATGTGGGATTCTCCCTGGCTGGGTGTCGAACTGGCATTGCGTGCTGCCGACAGCTCCACAGCGCAGCGCTCAACCGCTGCGCCACCAGGGAGGCCCAGGAGGGCATATTTAATGTCAAGCCACAAGGGGATGAAGCTCCAATCCCCTTATTCAGGAGAGTAGTGGGTGCACAGAGACACTAGACACAGAGACACTAGTCCCTCCTCCACCCCTCCCCACAGGGCAAGTTCATCCGAATCCATTTTGGCACCACCGGGAAGCTGGCCTCTGCAGATATTGAAACTTGTAAGTAAAGGACCAGGGCCCCCTGATGTCTCCAGGTGATAGGGAGCAGTTTGGAAAACAGTCCTGTGTTTGTGTTCATAGATCTGCTGGAGAAATCAAGAGTGACTTTCCAGCTGAAGGCTGAGAGAAGCTACCACATTTTCTACCAGATCCTTTCCAACAAGAAGCCGGAGCTCATAGGTGAGGAAGTAGCCAGAGGGATTGGTCTTAAAGGCATTCGGGTTCTTAGATGACTGGACCAAACAGATCTGTACTTTTACATAGATGGCTAGACAGCCAAAGGAGGAATTTTGTTTTAGAAATGGGAGGTAACTATTTTGACAGTGATGGGCCAATTTGACGGAACCAAATCCAAAGACAGCAAGATTAAAGTGCTGCTGAATTCAGTGCGGGTTTATAAAACCCTTCCTGACAAGCCGCATTCGGTTGTCCTTTAGCGCCCCCTTGTGTTCCAACACGGAAACCAACCTCTGACCAAACCTTGCCAGGCAGGTGCAAAACCAGATGAAAGGCCTGTGGGTATTCTCCCTGCCCTTTGTTCTGCACCTAGCAGAGACCTCCCTGAAAGCGGTGGTCTTTCCTCTCTTGTTCTGTTTGCTCAGCCTTCTGGCCTCAAGCCAGGAAACAGGCTGCAACTTTTCAACAGGTTTTGGAAAAGACAATGATTATGCAAAACGAAACTGTGCTTCCTGCAGAGCGGGCTCCTGTCCTGACCCACTCTCAGCCAGTCTTCCTATTAACTTTTGTCAAGCTGCACTGAGATGCACCATTTACATGCAAAGCAAGAGAATTTAAATATTCTCTCTGGGGTTCTTAATCTGCTTGGCATAGCAAGCTGTAATCTTCCCTCAACTTCATATTCAGTCACAGCCTGAGTGTGGTGAGGCTATGTAAAAGAGATTTCTAATTCTAAATTCAATTTGGAAAGTCAGCCCAGAAAACAAGGGCTCAGCCTACTGGGGGGATGCTTTCTTCGAGTCCATATGATCTCCTGTAACTATTGTGATTTCAGAGCTGCTGCTTATCACAACCAACCCTTACGACTACCCGTTCATCAGCCAGGGTGAAATCCTGGTGGCCAGTATTGACGATGCCGAGGAGCTATTGGCTACAGATGTAAGTAGAACTGAGAGAAAGAGGTAGGGTGTTCCTTTTCCATCCCTGAGGCCCTCTGGCTGATGAGCTGTCTTTCGATATAGAGTGCCATTGACATCCTGGGCTTCACTCCAGAAGAGAAATCCGGACTCTACAAGCTGACAGGGGCCGTGATGCACTACGGGAATATGAAGTTCAAGCAGAAGCAGAGAGAAGAGCAGGCAGAGCCAGATGGCACCGAAGGTACAAAATCCCTGCAACAGGCCAGAAGCCAGAGCTGAGTGATCAGTTCTTCAACTGAAACCACTTGCTGCCTCCTTTGAAGTGATTAGTCCTTCTCTCAACTATAGGCAGTGACAACCTGTTTGCTGAAATGCTAGAACAATCCCATTTCAGCTACAATGAAAATGATTGAGTTTTCTGGAAACTTTTCCAGCTTTTTCATAAAGTCTGTCATATGCCCTGAGTCACTTAGCGCCCATTGGCCACCTCTGAGCCATTTAGAGACCTGGAAGAGAGCACACCAGGATGAATTTAGCCAAGCCCTGAAAAAGCTGCATGACTTTCAAAGCACCTTCTACTCTGCCAAGCATCAGGGGTCACCCTTGTCATTGCCTTTCTTTTCTTGCCAGTGGCTGACAAGACGGCTTATCTAATGGGTCTGAACAATTCAGACCTCTTGAAAGCTTTGTGCTTCCCCAGAGTGAAAGTTGGAAATGAGTATGTCACCAAGGGTCAAACGGTGGATCAGGTAAGCAGCCGGGAAGGGACGCAGGTACTCCATGGCCGCTGCCTTCAGCCTTATACTCACTGACCATTCTCTGAACAGGTTCACCATGCTGTCAATGCCCTTTCCAAGTCAGTGTATGAAAAACTGTTCTTGTGGATGGTCACTCGCATCAACCAGCAACTGGACACGAAGCTACCAAGACAACACTTCATTGGTGTTTTGGACATTGCAGGCTTTGAGATCTTTGAGGTTTGCATTACTGTATATTCGTGTCTTCATATGGCTTTGTATGGGGGAATTCGTTTTCACAATCTGTAGGGAATCCATCAAGGTGGTCAACGTATCACAGTATCACATCTTCTAGGAAAGCCAGGATGGATCAGGCAGAAGAGAAGTACCATGTTGAGAGAGTTTCTATTGTTTTAGGAGGAGGGAAGATGTGTGTCAAATGGAATTTTAAAAGACACCCTTACATGGATAAAAGAGGAAAAAGCAGGGGAGTGGCACACATATAGAGACTTTGATAATAAACCAATTATGCCACGTATACATAAATATCTTACTGGCTCTTGGTTAGAAGCAAATAGCCATCTATGAAATAAATTACTATCTACCAGATACAAGGGTGAATAAAACATGAGCTTATAGTTTAGAGAGGAAAGTGAGATGAACATAAGACACCCCAAAGGGCTTCTGCAAAATAAGGGGCTCTGTGGTTGGGGCACAGAAGAGCCCCAAACCATGAGAACACAGCAGAGGGAGTAACACCTTCTAGATGGAAGTTTGGAGAAGATTCTAAGGAGGAAGTGTGATTTGAGCTAGGCCACATCTCAAAGCACAAATGTGTTGGCGAGGGCCTGAGGCAATGAGGAGGAAGGTTGGTAGAGCTTTGGTTTTAAAGGAAACCTAATATGCTATATGAACATTATATCTTGGTGCTAGTATAACAGCCTGGAGCAGCTGTGCATCAACTTCACCAACGAGAAGCTGCAACAGTTTTTCAACCACCACATGTTCGTGCTGGAGCAGGAGGAGTACAAGAAGGAAGGCATCGAGTGGACGTTCATCGACTTTGGGATGGACCTGGCTGCCTGCATTGAGCTCATCGAGAAGGTACCCTGTACCACCCACTCTGTAACTGCTCACACACTCCATGTTCATCTCTGCAGCTCATATATACCCCATATGCATGTTGCCTTGCCCTCTCCAGCCTATGGGCATCTTCTCCATCCTGGAAGAGGAGTGCATGTTCCCCAAGGCCTCAGACACCTCCTTCAAGAACAAGCTGTATGACCAGCACCTGGGCAAGTCCAACAACTTCCAGAAGCCCAAGCCTGCCAAAGGCAAGGCTGAGGCCCACTTCTCGCTGGTGCACTACGCCGGCACCGTGGACTACAACATCGCTGGCTGGCTTGACAAGAACAAGGACCCCCTGAACGAGACCGTGGTGGGGCTGTACCAGAAGTCTTCCAACAGGCTCCTGGCGCACCTCTATGCCACCTTTGCTACAACGGATGGTAACACACTCTACAGAGCACCTTGAATTTGTGACTCCCCCCCACCTCTTTAATCCACAGGCCTTAGAAATTCTTGATAGATCTGTTAATCACACATGCCACCTTTTATTTCTTTCAGCTGATAGCGGAAAGAAGAAAGTTGCTAAGAAGAAGGGTTCCTCCTTCCAAACTGTCTCTGCCCTTTTCAGGGTAAGAAAAACACAAGTGTATTTGTCCGAGTTGGTTCAAGGTATCTCAAAAGGAGCCATGTAGAGATTCTAAACTTGGATTATTCAATAAGAGTAAAGTGGAGCCTCCCTGATGGCACAGGGGTTAAAGTCTCAGCACTATCAAGCGATCACCAGCCACTGTGGCATGAGTTTGATCCCCAGCCAAGGAGCTTCCCACATGGCGCAGCAGACCTCTCCTGTCTTGCCCGCTCCTCCTCCCAGCAGTGTATTTCAGTAGTCACTTGTTTTGCTCCCCATTCTGTCCCTGGTGAATCCTCTCACTGCCTGCACCCCAGTTCTTATATGCATAAATAAATAAATAGATAAATCTTTAAAAAAAAGAAGAATAAAGTGATCGTTACCTAGTTATTTCACTTAGTGAGGTTGAGTAGCAGTATGATAATACATAAATGAAGCCTAACAAACATGGGATGGGAATTATCATTTTGTACTACAAGTGGCTGGGTTGGTTGACTTGGAAGATGAGTCCTAAGTGCAAATTTTCACATCTGCCTGGACACAAGAAATAGCATCTAATGCTCTCAGTAGAGTTGCAGACATATCTTGAGTTGATTTTAGAGGGCATTTTGCACTTGTTTAGTCTGTGGCTCTCTGTGAAGCAAAAGATGACTAAGTCAGTTATTTGTTTACACCTCAATCCACAGGATTTTTAAAGGGTTAAATCTTTTCATTATTCTTTAGAATTCATGATAATTTAAGATGTATGTCTTATATTTCCATAACAATGTATCTCTTTGCAAAAAGCTCAATGTAGGCTACCAAATTTGATCTTTTGCTTTAGGAAAACCTGAACAAGCTGATGTCAAATTTAAGAACTACCCACCCTCACTTTGTGCGCTGTATAATTCCCAACGAGACCAAAACCCCAGGTAAGACACCTGCAGGCTCTCTAGATGCTGCTCTGTTTTTAAGAATTTCCATGGGAAGCTGATGTTTCCTGCTTCTGTTTTCAGGGTCCATGGAACACAGCCTCGTCCTGCACCAGCTGCGGTGTAACGGTGTGCTGGAAGGCATCCGCATCTGCAGGAAGGGCTTCCCCAATCGGATTCTTTATGGGGACTTTAAACAAAGGTGTGTAGCAAAAATGTTCTTCCAGCTGAACCTTGAACAATATGAGGGTTGGGGAGTCAACCCCCTACTCCCGCAGTCAAAAATCCACAGATAAATTTTGACTTCCTGAAAACTTTACGAATAGCCTGCTGTTGAGCAGAAAGCTTACTGATAACTCACAGAGTTGACTGCATATTTTGTATGTTATGTGTATTATATATTTTAGTTTTACAGTACAGTAAACTGAAGAAAAGTTCTTAAGAAAATCGTAAGAAAAAATACATTTACAATACTGTACTGTATTAATCCATACCGTAAGTTTTATCATGTGTTTACAAGAAAATCCATGTGTAAGTGGGCCTGAGCAATGCAAACCCATCTTGTGCAAGGGTCAACTGTATGTGATTCTTGATGAGATGGATTAATGCTGGAATTTGAGAGGGAAAAGTACTGCTATGAAAGGACCCATTTCAATGGTGCAGTTACAGACTTCCATGTAAAATGAATAACCTACCACTTCCCCAAAGTATACAGACCTCTTCCACGTTTTCTTAGGAGCTTATCTGATATGCAATGACAGAAAAAGAGCTAGAGGCCAAGATTCTAGGCCACCATCTAGCAGTGTGACCTTGGGCAAGTTTATTTCCCTCTCTGGGCTTTGATCTTCTTGCATATAGGAAGAAAGGCATGAACTAGATGGTCTCCACGGTTTATGCTTTGCTAATTCTTTGATTACTAAGACCCTTCTGTGTTTACAATGGCAGATACCGAGTGCTGAATGCCAGTGCCATCCCTGAGGGGCAGTTCATCGACAGCAAAAAAGCTTGTGAAAAGCTGTTGGCATCCATTGATATCGACCACACTCAGTATAAATTTGGACATACCAAGGTAATGCATCAATTCTGACAGATGCTGGCTGTTAGACCCTTTTAGGTTTCTACAGAAAAGCGACTCATCCTATCCTTCTCCCCTCTAAGGTGTTCTTCAAAGCTGGCTTGCTGGGAACCCTGGAAGAGATGCGAGACGACCGCTTAGCCAAACTGATCACCCGCACGCAAGCTGTGTGCAGAGGGTTTCTCATGCGTGTGGAGTTCCAGAAGATGGTGCAGAGAAGGTCAAGAAGGGTCTTTGTTCAAATATGAGCTCTTCGGGGGGAAGTGGGAAGTCTCTCCTAGAAATAACCAGTATTTCATTTATAGGGAGTCCATCTTCTGCATTCAGTACAACATACGCTCATTCATGAACGTGAAGCATTGGCCCTGGATGAAGCTGTATTTCAAGATCAAGCCCCTCCTCAAGAGTGCAGAGACCGAGAAGGAGATGGCCACCATGAAGGAAGAGTTTCAGAAAACCAAAGATGAACTCGCCAAGTCAGAGGCCAAAAGGAAGGAGCTAGAGGAAAAATTGGTGACTCTCGTACAAGAGAAGAATGACCTGCAGCTCCAAGTACAAGCTGTATGTGTTAGGAATCATTCATTTTTTTTTAAAATTTCCTTCTAGATTTGATCACTTAGAAAAACTGGATTTGGGTGGAATTTCTGCTTTTTGGTTGGCATGCTTCGTAAAGGACTTCATTTATAATAAAATACTGGAGTGCCACAAACCTTGCCTCATTAAAAGAAATTATGATTCTTTTTTTTTTAAATTTTAGTATTTCTCCTTTTAAAACCTTTTATTAACTTTTTTTTTTTTAAAGATTTATTTATTTATACATACAAGCTGGGGTACAGGCTGGAGGCGTGGGGCGGCGAGAGGGTTCACCAGAGACAGAGCGGGGAGCAGAACAGGCAGATCAGAAATACACTGCTGAGGGGAGCAGCGGGCGAGGCAGGAGAGGTCTGCCGCACCATGTGGGATTCTCCCCGGCTGGGTGTCGAACTCGCATCGGATGCTGCCGATAGCTCCACAGCGCAGCGCTCAACCGCTGCGCCACCAGGGAGGCCCTAAAAGAAATTATGATTCTTTTTTAAAGGAAAGTGAAAACTTGTTGGATGCTGAGGAAAGGTGTGATCAACTGATCAAAGCCAAATTCCAGCTAGAAGCCAAAATCAAAGAGGTGACTGAGAGAGCTGAGGACGAGGAAGAGATCAATGCTGAGCTGACGGCCAAGAAGAGGAAACTGGAGGACGAATGTTCAGAACTGAAGAAAGACATTGACGACCTTGAGCTGACACTGGCCAAGGTGGAGAAGGAGAAGCACGCCACCGAGAACAAGGTACCCTCTTCGGAGGTCTTTTCAGTTTATGTAGTCATTGTAAGCCCAATTTTATTTCTTTTTATAATCATTTGTGGTTTCTTCTTAGGTTAAAAACCTTACTGAAGAACTCGCTGGGTTAGATGAAACCATTGCAAAGTTAACCCGAGAGAAGAAGGCCCTCCAGGAGGCCCACCAGCAGACCTTAGATGATCTCCAAGCTGAAGAGGACAAAGTCAATTCTTTGAGCAAAATCAAGAGCAAGCTGGAACAGCAAGTTGATGATGTAAGTAAATAATACTAAGTCTAGGAGTCCTAGACTTCAAGGTTGGAAGAGGCCCCCGAGATTCCTTTGAGGCAAAGCATTTGTTCTCAAAACAAAATGGTAACTTTTTTTAGCTGGAAAGCTCCCTAGAACAAGAAAAGAAACTCCGTGTAGATCTGGAAAGGAACAAAAGGAAGCTCGAGGGAGACTTGAAGCTTGCCCAAGAGTCCATATTAGACCTGGAGAATGACAAGCAGCAGCTGGATGAAAGGCTCAAGAAGTAAGCTCTAGAACCTCTGAGTTCAATTCTGTAAGTTGCTGGGCCTTCACACAGTCTATATTCCCTTTACAGGAAGGACTTTGAATATAGTCAACTGCAAAGCAAAATGGAAGATGAGCAGACTTTGGGCCTCCAGTTTCAGAAGAAAATCAAAGAACTCCAGGTAGGAGATTTTGGGGATTTTTCTCTGCCCTGGGGATCACTCACGGTGCTATCCGTTGCCATTTGGAGCCAAATGAGCAGACCATAAGTCCACCCACCTCACTGGTTTCCTTTCTGTTAGGTTGATACAGCAGAGATGAATAATTTATCCACAATTTTAAATAAAATACAGGATCAAAGTATTCTGGGTCAACATTTAGTTAAGTGGGCAACAACCTTGTGTTATATTACCAGGGGACAATCATATTGTTACTGAGCAATGGGGTCTCTACCTGACATGCATAAATCAGATTAGGACATCAGGTTTTTAAGAGAAATTGACTTTATTGTGAATTGATTGGCAAGGAGGTAGGAAAGAAAATCAAATCTACCCTCCCAATTAAAACAGAAGTGACATTATATAGGTTTTAGGGACCAGGGTTGAGAACCAAGGAGTTTTGTTACATTGCCTGAGAAGTAGGTTAGGAGCAAAGAAATGTGAACTTGGCCCAAGGTCACTGACTAGTCACAGGGCACTTCATACATGAAGTATGAAGAAACTTTCCTTCAGATACTGGAGCTTTGAATTTCTGTTAGTGGACTCCCACCTCTGGGTAGCCCCAGCCTCACCCCCTCCTCCTAATACTGTCTCCAATCTGCCCTGGAGTTCAGTTCAAGGTTGTTTGACCTACTTGCTCAGGTATATGTGAGATGAACTGCATCCATAAATACAAGCGTCAAAGAGAAGTTGGATAAGATTTGTTTCGCTCTTGTACTTTAGGATCTGAAACCAATTTAACCATGTTGTCTCAGTTTTGATATTATTTTTTTAAAGATTGATTTATTTATGCACACAAGAACTGGGGTGCAGGCCAGAGGTGTGTGGGGTGGGGTGAGAGGATTCACCAGAGACAGAGCGGAAAGCAGAACTGGCAGTTCAACTGAAGTACACTGCTGTGGGGAGCAGCGGGGGAGGCAGGAGAGGTCTGCTGTGCCATGTGGGAAGCTCCCTGACCAGGGATCGAACTTGTGCTGCAGTGGCTGCTGATAGCATCATAGGCTGAGACTTAACCCCTTGCACCATCAGGAAGGCCCTCAGTTTTGATATTAAAGGAAATTAATTCTTACTGCTCCCAGAGAAGCCCAAGAATTAGTTTGTCTGATGGGAATGGGAACCAGCCTGTTGGCACCGAGTCATTCTGGGGTGAATGGCTACCCTCTGCAGGCTCGAATTGAGGAGCTGGAAGAAGAGATAGAGGCGGAGAGGGCCACACGCGCAAAGACAGAGAAGCAGCGGAGCGACTATGCCCGGGAGCTGGAGGAGCTGAGTGAGAGGCTGGAGGAGGCGGGAGGAGTCACCTCCACGCAGATAGAGCTAAACAAGAAACGGGAGGCCGAGTTCCTGAAGCTGCGCCGGGACCTGGAGGAGGCCACGCTGCAGCACGAAGCCACAGTGGCCGCGCTGCGGAAGAAGCACGCGGACAGCACGGCCGAGCTCGGGGAGCAGATCGACAACCTGCAGAGGGTCAAGCAGAAGCTGGAGAAGGAGAAGAGCGAGTTCAAGCTGGAGATCGACGACCTCGCCAGCAACGTGGAGAGTGTGTCGAAATCCAAGGTGCTCAGGCAGGAGAGATGTGTGCTTTTGATACGAGAGATCTCTGTGGTCATTCAAACCTGAAAACTGACTCCATTTTTGCCCCCTGTCAATACTTTAGGCAAATCTGGAGAAAATATGCCGAACGCTGGAGGATCAGTTAAGTGAGGCCAGGGGAAGGAACGAGGAGATTCAGAGGAGCATGAGCGAGCTGGCCGCACAGAAGTCTCGTCTTCAGACTGAGGCTGGTGAGCGAGGGGCGGGGAGGGGGACACGCCTCACACACCCTAAAAGAGGGCAGCTGGTCGAAACTAAGGGACAGTACTCGTTTGGGGAAACTCCTTCCAGTAATACATATTTTCTGGAAAGAAGTAGGAATGACCCACGGAAAGGTCTATTCGTTATGTCCTGAAGGGAGGACTCATCGAGAGTTCAGTAAAAGCAAGGAGAGAACAGGTCAGAATGAGAGGACCCCAAATATTACCAGGTTCAAATTCTTTCAAAATGAATACAAACGTGCGACAAAACGCACGTTAAAAAAAAAAGCAGAAATGCGCCTAGAAACCAAGTCCGATGGCCTTTCTTCTTCTTGCTGCATGTGAATGCAGATTATCTGTAATCAAGTATTTTAGACGTAAGTAAAGCAGCATGGCCAATTTGTATAGTAAACATACAGGGGAACCATATTTGGGTCTTTTATCTGGAAAATGTGGCTCCTTGTGGCACTGGTCTCCCAGTCTATGCTCATAAGTGAATCCTTTGCAAGACAAGGATGAAAGGAAGTTTAGTTGCCCTTCAACTTAAGAAACTTAGCTCGGAGTCACAGCTTGTCCTCCTGACTTATTTCTTTTACATCCATGTAAACATATAAACCTGAACTTAGCATAGTCACCCAAGAGTTTAATTTCAAATTATTAGAGATAGGAAATCCAAAGGAAAGTAATATTTCTCTTAATGAAGATCTGATGGAAGTCTTTAGGTACTTTTGATAATGTTTACATTTGTAATTGTTTTCAGTGGGTTTTATTGCAAAAGTGACTGCAGGGCTAGAGGTTTACGACAGTCGGTAGCAGGTTGTATTTTCAGTTTCCTCTTCGTGGTCACATCCCTCTGTCCCTAAGAAAAGACCAGACCTTATTGTCTACTGTCTCCCCAGAGAGATACACAGTGGGAACTTGGTGTATGAATGGGTCAAATGAAAATATTTCCTTCTGGACACAGGGGAACTGGGTCGTCAAGTGGAAGAAAAGGAAAGCATAGTATCCCAGCTGTCCAGGAGCAAGCAAGCATTTACCCAACAGATAGAAGAGCTCAAGAGGCAGTTAGAAGAAGAGAGCAAGGTATGCCCTCTGATTTTTCAAACACCCCCTGCAGGGGACAAAGGGAACTTTATGCAGTAGGTGATGACAGCAGCGGCAGACTTGGTCGTCATGCATGTGACACAGAATTGTTAAGCACCAGGAACTCCCCTCTTTCTTGACTTCTGCAGGCCAAGAACGCGCTGGCCCACGCCCTACAGTCCTCCCGCCACGACTGTGACCTGCTAAGGGAACAGTATGAGGAGGAGCAGGAAGGCAAAGCTGAGCTGCAGAGGGCGCTGTCCAAGGCCAACAGCGAGGTCGCCCAGTGGAGGACCAAGTATGAGACGGACGCCATCCAGCGCACAGAGGAGCTGGAGGAGGCCAAGTATGCAACTGGTTCTGCCTTTAGAAGAACTAGAACTCTTTAAAGATCATATGATAGCAGTCACTCACTTCAGAACTACTTGGGAATTTTGTTTTGTTACTCGATGTCTTCCCATCTCCTTCATCTTTTAAGACAGTGCTGTGTCATTAGAGGGATCAGAGCTAGCATATTTCATTAAGACAAGCAACTTTGATCTCAGTGAGAGGCAGATTATTGATCACTGATGTTTAGCAAACAGGAAATTCTCCTGGGCTCATGAAAGCAAGTGGGGGCTTGAATCACATAGATTAGTGATTCTAACTTGCTGAATAGTGATGTTTAAGAAGATTGAAATTTAAATAGCATCTGCTTCTTTTTCATATTCTTGAAGGAAAAAACTTGCTCAGCGCCTTCAAGACTCAGAGGAACAGGTTGAGGCAGTGAATGCTAAGTGTGCTTCCTTGGAGAAGACCAAGCAGAGGCTGCAAGGAGAGGTCGAGGATCTGATGGTTGATGTTGAAAGAGCCAACTCCCTGGCCGCTGCTCTGGACAAGAAGCAGAGGAACTTTGACAAGGTGTGGGGGCAGCTCCATGCAGGCAGAAGCAGCATGTGGGGGATACCTGACAATCATGGAAGGGGAAGCCTGGGGCCCAGCCCCGACTTTGCTCCCACTGGCAATATGATCTTGGGAAGTCCCTGAACATCATCGGGCTGCAGTTTCTTCTGTGAAATGAAATGGGGGTAGGGGGGAGTGTCAGTGAAGACAAACCCTTTTCTATAATGTCGTTCAGCCCTAAACATTTTTCTTCCCCTAAACCACTGGACTGTCTGGGAGGCTGACATGTGGGAATCTAACTCTTCTCATTGACAGGCTTTCTGGAAGTCCCCTTTCCAGATGGCAGATAAGGTTGATTTGATCCAAAGTTCTAATGAAATATTTAGAAGTGCAAGTCCACTTTCATATTAGGGAAGAGCAGTTATGTCCAGCTAATTCCTTCTCAAAGGATCTGTGTGCTTTTTGGAGTTGGCAGTTGTATCTAATCAACAATTGATCTTGAGTAAATATATGAATGACAAATAATCGGGAGTACAGAGCTGGGCAAGAGACCCTGCCAACTGCAGCCCCAGCTCTAGAGGACTTTCCTGGATGGTTTAAGTATTTAGACATTTGGAGGAGAAGAGCTAGTCAATAGCTGCCTTCCATCCTGGTGCCCTAGGTGCTGGCCGAATGGAAAACCAAGTGTGAGGAGAGCCAGGCAGAGCTGGAGGCATCACTGAAGGAGTCCCGCTCCCTGAGCACCGAGCTCTTCAAACTGAAAAATGCCTACGAAGAAGCCTTGGATCAACTTGAAACAGTGAAACGAGAAAATAAGAACTTAGAACGTGAGCAGTTTGAAACAGCCCGAACGCTTTCTGCATGTGATTGAGTGTGCACTGGGATGGGTGTGACTTCGCTGATTTTGAGTCTCTCTCTAGATAGCGTATCTCTAGACAAGATCCAGTATGTTCAGGATGGTATGGCCATAGACAATATCTTATCTCTAGAAAATGCCACCCTCAGAATTATGATAGAGTTAAAAAGCATTTTGCTGGTGCTTAACCAGGCCTGGAAAGTATCCTAAAAATACTGGGGTGTTCAGATGCAATCAGAATTACTTCTTTGCAGAGGAGATAGCAGATCTCACAGAGCAAATTGCTGAAAATGGCAAAACCATCCATGAACTGGAGAAATCAAGGAAGCAGATGGAGCTGGAAAAGGCGGATGTCCAGCTGGCTCTTGAGGAAGCAGAGGTGAGTGGGAAGCAGGGAGGCAGCGGCAGGAGCAGGCGCAGTAATGGTGGCGCTGGGGCCCAGGAAGCTACTGGCCCACCTTCACTGTTACCTCTGTAAAGTCAGTCAGTGGTCTAACGCCTACTTCCTTCCCTGTCAAATAGCATGAAGTAAGCCCTGTGAATTAATTTGACTTTTTGAGAAATTGTTAAATTAAAATAGGTCTAAGAATAAGATTCTACAAAATCGTAGATGAATTTAAAATATCTCTAAGTTACTTTATGCCCCTAAGAAATGGGATGATTTAAGGACTATTATTGTTTGATAATATAATGAAAGATCGTCAATGAAACATATTTCTGCCCTGACCATAAATTAGGGATTTTTTAAAATTGTGGTAACATTGCTTTACAACAAGAATCTGAACACATAGGAGCCCCCTTCAGGTGTCTGTTATCACAGCACACCCACCAGAAAGGCACCAACCATCCTCCACCATTATCCAGTGTGTCTCCCCACCACTTTGCTCTCCCTTCTCTCCCTCCTTCTCTGGTACCCTCAGTTCTACAGTCAGATTTTTAGAGTTTGTTATTGGTTTGGATTAGGAAGATGTGGTATGGTATATATACAGAATAGAATACTACTCAGCTATAAGAAAAGGTGAACTCTTGCCATTTGCAACAACATGCATGGGACTGGAGGGGATTATGCTAAGTGAAATAAGTCAGGAGAAAGACAAACACCGGATGGTGTCACTTATATGTGGAATATAAAGAAACAAAAGGTCAAGTTAGGGTTTTGTTTTGTCTTTTAAAGATAGCTTTGAATACAGCAGAGTAAAAGTTGCAGAGATTCCGCTGAAGCTTATTACTATCAAGGAATAGTGACTGGAATGACTTCTGTTTGGTTTTGCTCTTTAAAGGCTGCCCTTGAGCACGAAGAGGCCAAGATCCTCCGAATCCAGCTCGAATTGACACAAGTGAAATCAGAAATTGATAGAAAGATTGCGGAGAAAGACGAAGAGATCGAGCAGCTGAAGAGGAACTACCAGAGAACAGTGGAGACGATGCAGAGCGCCCTGGACGCCGAGGTGCGGAGCAGGAATGAAGCCATCAGGATCAAGAAGAAGATGGAGGGGGATCTGAACGAAATTGAGATCCAGCTGAGCCACGCCAATCGCCAGGCTGCAGAGACCCTCAAGCACCTCCGGAGTGTCCAGGGGCAGCTGAAGGTGAGAGCGCCCCCTGGTGGGAAACCCCCGTCCTGCCCTTCGACACCCAAAGAGATTCATGGTCAGGCACCTCCGTTTCAACTAGCCCTTTCCTCCATCGTCCGGCTAGGACACCCAGCTACACCTGGACGACGCTCTCCGGGGCCAGGAGGACCTGAAGGAGCAGCTGGCCATCGTGGAGCGCAGAGCCAACCTGCTGCAGGCCGAGGTGGAGGAGCTGCGGGCATCTCTGGAGCAGACAGAGCGAGCTCGGAAACTGGCGGAACAGGAGCTCCTGGACTCCAATGAGAGGGTGCAGCTGCTGCACACCCAGGTGAGGGCAGAGGGGCGAGGGGAGAGACCCTCCGGCCACTGCCACTCTTGGGTAACACCTGCTCCTCTCGCCCTAGAACACCAGCCTCATCCACACGAAGAAGAAGCTGGAAACAGACCTCACGCAGCTGCAGAGCGAGGTTGAGGATGCCAGCAGGGATGCCAGGAACGCAGAAGAGAAAGCCAAGAAGGCCATCACGGATGTAAGGCTTTTCCTTTCTGCTTCCGCGGAGCTGCCACAGTTGATTCATGAAAGTCCCTGCCCTTCCCCAACATAGGTAGATTAGGGCCTCCCCTGGGGCAAACTTGGTGTGCATTCTGCTCCAAACTGCTCCCTATCTCCCCAGGAACTCAGAGTGTCCCCTCCTGCTTGTTTAAGAGGTGGGCATGAGAAATAATGGAGCGTACAGTTAAAAAGGCAGGGAGAGATTTTATGCTGTTTCTTATGTCTACAGAGAGGTATTATGCTCTTTAATCTTCAGCATATGACTTATTCTGAACATAAAAATGACACCCTCGGAAGTCAATGTCCCACCAAATTGCACCTTCCAGGAAGCAGGCTTCCCTCCCACCAGCACCTCATCCTGGAGGCCCCTCCCTGCCAGCCTCAGGCCCATGGCGCCCTCTGCTGCTCGACCGAGAACATTACCTTGTGATTCTTGCTCCCCTGAACCTTCACATCCCTCTGCCCGCCCCAGTTCTCTAGAGGCCTTCTTTTAATCTCATTATCCCCAAACCTGTGATGCCAGTTTCAAGTCAATCTTCTCTAAGTCTCAGGCTCCTTGAAAACATACATTGGTGATAATGAGAAAAAAAAAAAAAAAGGAATATCCTCAGGATAGGGGGAGGTTCCCAGGAGGACAGTTAAGAAAGGGAAGAAACCATTTCCCAGGCAGTCCTTGAAGGTTTCATTTCTTAGTTTATCTTATATAACTGATCTTTTTTCTTTAGCATAGCTCTGGTCCTCTGGGGACCCAGGATGCGGTGGCTTAAGTTACTTGAGCTTCATCTGCATTTTAGTGGGTGTGATTTGCTTTTCAGGCGGCCATAATGGCCGAGGAGCTGAAGAAGGAGCAGGACACCAGCGCCCACCTGGAGCGCATGAAGAAGAACCTGGAGCAGACGGTGAAGGACCTGCAGCTCCGTCTGGACGAGGCTGAGCAGCTGGCCCTGAAGGGCGGGAAGAAGCAGATCCAGAAACTGGAGACGCGGGTACTTGCGCTAAGCACTCCAGCCTCCGCACAGCTTTCTGGTCTCCACAGGCCCAGACTGATTTCCCCATCCCTTCCCAGATCCGAGAGCTGGAGTTTGAGCTTGAAGGGGAGCAGAAGAAGAATACTGAGTCTGTTAAGGGCCTGAGGAAGTATGAGCGGCGGGTCAAGGAGTTAACTTACCAGGTGTGTGGAAAGAAAACCTTATAGGAATTTTCTCTGCCAAGAGCAAACACCACTCTGGCTGGGTTCCCTCTGCAGAAATCAGGAAACAACACTTTAACCTCAGAAAACTGGTCAGACCTTGGGCTCCCATTCTCACATTTAGAGTGAAGAGGACAGGAAGAATGTGCTGAGATTACAGGATCTGGTGGATAAACTTCAAGTGAAAGTCAAGTCCTACAAGAGGCAGGCTGAGGAGGCGGTAAGTCAGACACGTTTGGGATTTTACAACAGCAGCCTGACCTTTTCTCCCTGTGAGCTCTAAGAGAGCCTCATGTTGGTCTTACCGACTGGGCGCTTTGGTTTTAGGATGAACAAGCCAACGCTCATCTCACCAAATTCCGAAAAGCTCAGCATGAGCTCGAGGAGGCTGAAGAACGTGCTGATATTGCAGAATCTCAAGTCAATAAGCTCCGGGCAAAGACTCGAGACTTCAGCTCCAGCAGGGTAGGTGACCTCACCGGCTAGAGGGGGAGCAGCAGGCGTGAGTTAGAACTGCATCCCTAGGAAGACCTGGGAAGAACCCAGGTAGATATTTTGGGGCTGGAGGGAACCATAGAGGACCCTCAGTTTTAGAATTGCAGTCTCAGGCTCAGAAAGGAAGGAATTTGCTCATAGTCACGTAGCTGAGAAGAGCTTTGCTGGAACCCAGGTCTGTAAGTTGCAATCAAACACCTTTTGGAAAGGAATGGTTATTTTTCCAGTGAGATCTTCAGGCACCCTCTGCTGGCACTAGTCTTCAGTCACTGTACAGTAGGTAGACTACCTGTAGGAATTTCCCGCCTTTGGGGCTTCTCTCTGAGAGCCAGTTTCACAGGCTATAGGGTGATTCCCTCCATGTATGCAGCCGTGTGTTCTCCTGAGGTCCAAAAAATATCCTGTGTTCTATTGAAACGCACGAAAGCAACCCCCTGGATCCTGCAGGGAGAGGGAGCCAGAATAAATGAGTCTCTGGCACCTGCCATAACTAACGATGCCTACTTTCTCTCCAGATGGTGGTCCATGACAGTGAAGAGTGAACTACCCAGTTCGGCAACAGGACAGAAAATATGCAAAATGTATATTTTCATGTGACTGCTCTTTACCTGCAATAAACTTTGCCTTGTTTTCGATTGGGGTGCTGTTTCATTGCATTTATCTTCTCCACCCCTCGTGGAAGTGTTTCATTGGTGATCTTTATGCCTAATGCTGAAATCTTGGCAGCAGATGACTTGATAAAGTCATTGGTGTGTGTACATGGGGGCAGGGAGAGATTGCTTTTAGTTTAACCTTGAGATTAGATCAGAAAGGAAAAATACTCCTAGCTAACTACGGTTTGGCAGGGGGACAACTCTTCTGATGGAAATGATATGAGGGAAACACAGAGGATCACCTGGGGAGAACCCTATCTCAAGTTGAATAGGGTTGTGAGGCAAGGGACAGAGTCCTCTCCTCCACATTTTGGAATGACCTCTGAAATCTCATAAATGTCTGTTGGGCAGAGATCTACGCAAGTGCTCTGCTAACTAATAGACACAGGTGGATAATGCAGTTTTGGTCCCTCTGAGAGCACGTTCTAAATCTACCACCAAGTAGACTGGCACAGTCTGCTGTATTTCAAAGCTGCACAACAGAAAATCTCTCCTTCACCCAGGTACAAGCCTATCTTTACCTTAAGAGGAGAAATATGGCAGGAAATTAGAATAACTATCTGCTACAGGAAATAGCATCTTTTAGACTGACTTAGGTTCATCATATTTAAACTTATCAAATATAGTTGCTAAGTTCCCCTTCTTTATCCAGTTCTAGAAGATTAGGAAATGGCACAATTTGACACATTGGGCATTAAAGACCAGAGGAGCTCACTTCACACTCAACACTTGGTTTAGTGCCACTGTCGATGTCAGATTTGACCCTCTGCTTATATCCAATAATTTTGACTCAAAGATAATAACTCTCTGACCTGCTTTCCACACTCCTGGTGATGTCATTTTAGAGTCGATGGATTTGAGAGTGGAGCGGGGTCCTTGGGTTCACTCTGGGAAAGGTTTCACCAGAGCTCTCTTCGGCGGCACGCGGCAAGTTTCTCCAGGAGACAGAGACTCAGTTATACTTAAGGAACAGGCTTATTAGGACAAGGAAGTAAAGGACACTTGTACAGACACAAGTGAACAGGAAGAGCTGCCCCTCTGAGGGGCAGGTTTGGTGAGAGAGGCCTGCATGGTGCAGGTCACGGGCAGACAGGCAGGCCGCTGCCCTGCAGAGGGACAGAGTTGGTCAAGGAAAGCACCTGCATAGGCACAGGTGGGCAGAGAAAATGGCTGCCCCGAATTCTTGCACAGATGGCACTGATATAGCCTTCTTTCAGTTGGGAGGGGATCATCTTTGAAGATGGCTGTTTACTGACTAACTAGAATTAGAAAAGAGACCAGAGATTCTACAATGGGCTCAATCTCCATATCTTTGCCCCCTAGACTGCCATCTAGCTCCTACCTATGCTTTGTAACTTAGGAGCTGACACCTAGGGATTGTGCTAACGGTTATGTTGATTTCTTATACCCCCACTTTCTTGTGTGGGTCTAGTTCTAATCTTTTGCTTATATCTCCTCCATCACTGCCAACACTGTGACTAAAAAGTGACCTGCGTGTCTGTGGCTGGGAGGAAACCCCCAGTGGACACAGGTCTTGATCCACCATTTTGCTATGAATTATGACCGCCTAATGAATTATGACTATGAGTATCCAAAAATACAGACAAGCAGGCGTGACATGGCGCCCGCTGGAAGTACACGCCGCTGCCCAGGGAGTCCCACCCAGCCATCTAACACTTAGGGCTGAACACGCCTCTGATCGTGACCACCAACTTCTGGGAAAGGCAGAGACCCAGATACAACCAACACACTCCAAGATGTGGGGAACTCAGCTGAACACACTATCCAGATGTTTTCAATAAATAAATTACAAGGGAAAAGGTAGAAAATGAAATGGAAGGGGGAACAAGAGATCGAAAGAGACATAACAGATGTACCCACCAACTGTCATGCATGGACCCGGTCAGGTCTCTGTCTCTGCCTCTATCTGTCTGTCTGTCTCTTTCTCTTTCTCTCTTTCTCCCCCCCTCCCTCCCTTCCTCCTTCCCTTCCCCTCTCTATCTCCAAATGATGAAATTTGAATCTTGATTCAATATTTTGATGATGATAAGTAATTAGTATTCACTATCAAGGTACACTTTGACTGTACTTTCTAAAACAGTCCCTATCATTAAAAAGTATGAGTGAAAATACTTATTGATAAGAAAGGAAGAGAGAAAATGAGAGATAACAAAAAATGAGGAAAACAAAAGCACAAGTCTCACCCCAAATAAGGACCTACAGTCCCTGGCGGGAGAGAGGGAAGGCCAGTTCCGGACCGGAGAGGAGGAGAGTGACATCAGCCTCTATTTACTGGACTCTTACCACAGGCCTCAACACATACACCTCACATCATCCGGATAACTATTTGGGGATGGGGGATAGGCCGTATCACCTTGGCTTCAAAGACAAAGAAGAAATGCGCACACACAAGAGTAATTTGCTCAAGTTTAAAATGGTGGGGCTGGGATTCTGCCTAGATCCAGGGCTCCTTGAGGCTACAAAGCTCTGTCTACCTGAGCAGCTGGAGCAGAAGACATGAGGACTTCCCTGAGGAGGTGGGGTGTGGGGCAATGGTGTGATAAAACCCAAAGTGTACAGTTTTTTATTTGTGACTGTTGACTATTTCTCTTACCTTCCTCCACCTTCTGCTGCTGCCCACCAACTCAGCCCACTTGTCTGCAGACAGTCTTCCTGAATAGGCCTCTGACCATTCCACAGGAATCTGGGTGATCTTTAGCTCAGTTGAAGTATCTACTGGTTCTTTTGCCCATGACGCTCAAAATAAACAGCAAAAAAGGGTAAAGTGTCCTCCTTGTCTGGCTAACTTATGTGGGTAAATCCCACTACCTTATTTTTTTCTTTTAAGCTTTTTTTTTATTAGAGCCTCCCTGGTGGCACAAGGGGTTAAGTCTCAGACTGAAGCTATTGCAGCCACTGCAGCACGAGTTAAATCCCCAACCGGGGAGCTGACCCACATGGCGCAGCAGACCTCTCCTGTCTTGCCTGCTGCTCCCCTCAGCAGTGTATTTCAGTAGATCCGCCTGTTCTGCTCCCACTCTGTCTCTGGTGAATCTTCTCACCCTCCTCCCCTACACATCTGGCCTAGACCCCAGTTTTTGTATGCATAAATAAATAAAAATAAATATTTATTTTTTTTTATTAATGGTGTGCCATTAATTTACATCCTTGCTTGTCTTTTCACAATATAGGTTTCTCTCCTCAGCTGTGGTCACCATCGTTTTCCCATCACTGAAGCACCCATAGCCCTTCAACACAGAATCTCACTATTTCAAAAGTGAGGGCCATCTCAAATTACTTTTCCTTTTTCTAAATAGCCTCCTTTTCTTTTACTTTTTTTTTGTATTTGAGCATAGCTTTTATTTATTTTCCCCCAGTAATTCTCATACTCTGCAATTACCTCTGACTTTCTGAATTCTTTACTGAGTGTCAAATCCCTTAGCAGTCAATTTCTATTTTTTATTTCCTTTCATAATTTTTTAATTCACAAGAAATACATCCTCAAGAAATACATATTCAATGTATTCACAAGAAATAGATGCTTAAGCACAGGATTTAAAAACATCTAATTGCCAATTCTAAGGGGATCGCCAGCCAGGACAGTAGACTCCTTCCTTATTTGGAACAGAGGAGAGCTTGATTTATGATTGACAGATGGCCCCCTTCTTAAGGACATGTGAGGGGCACAGCTTCCAACCAGAGTAACATGTCCTTATGGAGGAAAACTGGTGGCTGTTTGCAACTTGCCAGCAGCTGGTGAGGTAGTCTTTCCTCTCTCCACGCCTGCATCACCACGACAGCTGAGAGCTTTAATAAAGCAACGTGTGCCTGGGAATGTGGGGTGAGGAAGCCACCCAGAATACGAAGGGCTATTTTCACCCCTACTAGTAATCCCACTGCTCAAAACGGCTGAGGCGGAGAGGCTCTGGCTGTTTGCTGGGCCTGAGCAGCGATCCAGTTACCCTGAGCAATGCCGAGACATTCCGGAGGCTGCCATGCCTTGCAGCCGGCCACCATAAGTCAGGGCCCCGGGCGCAGCGATTATTTTTATCAAAGACGTTTCAACGAGACACAAGGAGCCCTGAGGCCTGGGCATTTACCGGTGTTCTTCGTGGTCTACTAAATGAGACATGACCTTGCTCAGGAAGTCTGGGGAGATTTAGGGGAGCAGGTGACAGACCCCTTAGGCCACCCTCGCCAAGAACCCTGACACTGGTCTGATGAGAGGAGGGTCAGCTAGATAAAGAAAACAGACAGTTGTCATCCATATAGATTTACCCAGTGACCAGGGAGATGAAGGTAAGACAGAACTCAGAACTCAAGGGCAATTTCAGGCAAGAACTCCAATCATGACAACTGAAAGCAAAACCAAACCAAAGGAAATGGGAAACGGAGGCAGGTGATGGTGACAGATGACGTAGTTTTAGAGTCAGAGACCCAAAGAAGATCAGTCCCCTTTGCAGGAAGCACAATGCTCTGTACACAGCAGCCGCCCCTTGAGGCATTAACTCGGTTCCTGTAGGGAAAGAAAAGGGGTGGGGGATTCTGTGTGCTTTCAGCGGAAGCAAGTTCTTTCTGGCCTGACTTTCTGACTCTGCCTATCAATAATGAAGAGACCCTAAGACCTCAGAAGTGGTTCCTTGCAAATGTGTGACATTCCTAACCAGGAACTTGCTTTTCTTGGCTTTCTATGGGCACGGCTTTTAGCAATGCAGGCTCATAAGCCTGGAGAATCAGGTTTCAGTGAGGAGGCCTGGGGGGTGAGGTGCTGCCCTGTGAAGACAGGCGCTCCAGCCTCCACCTCCCCACAGATTGGCTGCTTTGCGTTCCAGGTCTGTGGTTCTTTTCACATGGATTCATCCATCTGTATTTACCACCTGCCTACTATGCCCAAAAACTCGGAAAAGGAGAAGAAGTGCCCACAAAAAAACAGACCAGGAAAAGTGAGAGAGATTCAGAGCAGAGGGCAGGGGCTGGGTGGCACGATAGACATTTCCAAATATGTCTTAGCCTCCACCTGGATGAGATTTGTGTCTGCAGCAGCTGCACCTATTTTGGGCCTGGTGTCTCAGCCCTTTGGGCAGCAGGTGCTGAGAACTGAAAAGTGGGGCTTGGTATGTAGGTGTTTATTTTGAGGTCATTGTGGCATCCTCCCCAGGGGAGGCAAAGCCAGCATCTCCAACAGTCCTCAGCTAGAAACATAAAATGTTCTTTTTTGTTTCCATTGTGGGCCTGCTGGCCTATGGCATCTGAGCCATTTCCACCCCACAGGCTTGCTCTGGGAGATGGGCAGCTCTCGGGAAGTGGGTAGGTTTGAAATAGGTGCCTCCTCTGGGGTTTATAGGGCAGGGTAAGCATTCTAGTCACAATTGCATCCCACTCAGGGAGAAGCCTACTAGGTTGGGGAGGCAGAGTGAAGTGGGTCCCCTTTTCCGCACTAACCCCCAAGCTTAGCATCCTGGAGCCAAACTGTGCTGATGAAGAACTGACAGGAGCAGCCAGTTAGGAGAGTGGGCCTGCACCACCAGGCCCTGAGCTGGTTTCTCTTGCAGTGGACGCTCCACGGTCACTTCCACTCCCTCCCACGAGGCCTTCAGCAAAATGAGCCTTCTAACGTGAGGGTCCCGTTGGAAAGCATATTAAAGAATACCAGTTTTCACCTTTGTAAGTGACTTGCTTTCAGACCCATGATAAATCCAGACATATAATTGTATGCTCAGTGTCATGAGAGATTGATAAATGTACACTAATTAAATTGACATTACCATGGTTTATCTCCCTCGGTCAAGAGCGTGCAGCCCCATGGGGCTCATTCTCACCTTTTGAGAGACTAAGGGCCATTCCCTTTGGGAAGATCAGCACTTTGGCTGTGACCTCAGCAGGTCCTGTTGCCATCGGCGGGAGCCTTAAATAGAGTGTCTACTGGCCACCTGTTCCTCCCTCTCATTCCCCCGTGTCCTCCTAGAGAGGGTCAGAGAGGCAGCACCCGCTGTCCCCTAGCCTGGAATCAGTCCTGTCAGCAATGAGGCACCCCCAAATGTCTCAACCCCAAACAGCTCCATCAGCTGAGATTTGAATTCCCCCAGCTGGAGGGGCTGGTTAGGAAGAACAACATTAACCTTCACCGCATCTGGGTCCCCGCCTGGCCTCTTAATTCTCTCTTGTAATCCTGAGCAATCTACTTACTGCCTTTGATTTGTTGTCAGACATACAAGGTTGAAGGTGAACATGCACATTTTTTTGTGGCTCTAGCCATCTCCGTAAGGAAATATTTATAGCAGTTCTAAGTTCTGAGCTCCTGAGATTGAAAAGACGGCTTGAATATTAATCACTACAGCAAAAGAAAGAAGAAGCCTCCTGCTTTTCATGGCTTCATGGGAGCCCCACTGGAGATTTTAAAGGCTGGTGACATGAAGATGTGGGGACTTGAGGCACCGTTTGCCAAGAGTATCAAGACAACCAAGGTCACAGCTGAGTTTTGTCAAACTAGCTGTTGTGGCTTAGTCAGTCCTGTCTGATCTGATCTGTCTGTGCCTGCGCAACAACCACGGCCCCCTGCTGGTCATCGGGCACCCCCTTGGACTCACACCCCACCAGCCATCCCATGGTGTAGACTTGCTGGCCATTACTCCCTCTGCCACCACATCCCTTCACGTGTTGAAACCCTACCACACCTCGGGCTCTCCTGGTCTAACCCACCCACCAGTGTCCATGCCCTCACCCTTTATACACATTTCGGGTGCTCTTCACAGGAGTGCATCTTGTTTCTCCAAGACCTGGCTTTCTCACCTGAGTCCCCAAAACTTGAGACATGGATACCAAATGTTGAAGAGCACAGGACCCACAGAGATGGTCCACACAACCCTTTTATTTTACAGATAAGGAAATAGGGGTTAAGTGACTGCTTTAGGTTGCGGCAGTGTAAGACTATGTGGTTGGAATTTCCTACCCCGGGGTACCCAATCCTTGGGAACTAATAGAATCCCAGCCACACTGCCTCCAACTTCCCTACCTCCTGGCCTGTCCACACAGTCCCTGGATGGCCCACCTCAACTGCTGCCTACACAAGTGTCCGAGTGGCGTCTCATATACATGACAACATCTTTCTCCTGGACAGCATCTGGGCGTCTCAGTCCTCTGCCAGGCACTTTTCACTCCATGGTGCCGGAGTCCGCCACTAGGTGGCACCACTGCTCTACCAGCCGCCATGTTCCGGACCTGAGATCAGAGGACGAAGCCATCCAGGTGCCAGTGTGGATGGGATCGGTGGCTCTAGTGAAGTGCAGGTGGAAAGTGAGAGAAGACACCCCCTTGCCCTTTGTCTGCATTTGGTGGAGGAGACTAGTGGAGTGCTGTGCCAGTCTAGAGCCTTGGCAAAAATACCAGCCCACCTTAATTTCAAGTGTTGATAGTTTGTTCATCATGGATTCTTTCGCACTAATTTTGACATACGATATTGCATTGAAATGTTACTCATCCTATTAATCACCAAGTTTTTGTTGCCTCCTTAAATTTTGCACTTATTTGCCTCATCCCAGTCCTGGCTTGGGCTGGAGCATTGTGATTTGTATCCCCAGCATCTTGAAGTTGTTATGAAAGGAGCTGCTTCTCCTTTTTGGGTGGCCCTTCTCTTCACGTGACCCCCACACTAGGCTGGGGCAGATCTGAGGGCAGATCTCCCCAGGGAAAGGGGTTTGGGGCAGGTCAGTTCACATTCACTGGCAGGAGCCCAGTTCCTCGCAGGGTAAGTTCTGCCAGAGAAGGCTCCTCATTCTCCCTGCGACTCCACTTCTGCTTCCACACACCCTGTTCACCAAAGGGTAGTGATTCCCAAACAACCACTGCCTGGCTACAAATTGAAACTCCTGCTGTTGGCGGGGAGAGCGGGGTCTTGAGTCTCCCAACCCAGTGCATCACCCCTGTCCTCTCTGTGGCTTCATTTTTTTCCCCCGAGGGAATTAAATACCGATTGCCCCCTCATGTCACTGTTTGGGCTCCAGTTTCCTCTCTTCTCTTTGTTTTTATTTTCTTTACTGTAATGAACCAGTTTTCCTTAGAGCTTCCTTAGAGCTTCATCTATTTTGATGTTCCTGCTTTCTTTCTCTGACCCCAGGTTTCTTCTATAGTGTATAATGAAATAAAGTGAAACAAGCTGCCTATTGAACCAACAGAAATGGCAAGGTCAAAGTATGCAAACAATTATGCCCTCTAGACAGTCATGTTCTTGGGGTGTTCTAAAACTCCCAAGACCCACTAAAATCAGAATCTAGGGTGTAACCACACAGGCTTGACCCTTAATGCCACCTACAGGTGAGAGTGAGTACTGCTACCCACTAGAAGGGTCACAGGACTGACGGAGGCTGCAAGGCTTTAGAACCTACAAACTATTCTCCTGTATAAACTTCCTAGTGACTTCCCATTTAAGCCCTTCAAAAGATTCCCCATCTCCAAGCTCACCATTTTGGTCTGGTGGAGCAGCCCCTGCTGGCTAACAAAATGCTTTGACAAGCCCTGAACTCTGCTCCTTCAGCCCTGGGTCTGCACTTTGGGGACTGCCCACACACAGAATAAACCTACTCTCCTGGTCCTTCAAAAGCCATGAAACATCTACCATATTCCCGTGAAACCAAGTCTCTCAAAGAGAAAGAGCTCCAGTCCCACTCTCTGCCCCTCCTTCCTACTTGCCCTCTTCTGGATATACTAGACAGGCTATTCTCCTTCATCAGTGGGACCCCAGAAATTCAGCTTAAATGTTAAAAATATATAAAGCGTATGTACTTATTGTTAAAATATATTTGAAAAACATAAAAAGTAAGTGCCCTTGACCCTCTACTCCCCTCACTCCCACGGCCTGGGGCTGGAGTAGAGGGTGGGCACAATATCACTAACAGGTTAGTGGCACAGTAACTGCACGTCCTGTTCTCGAAGCAAGAGTGAGGCTTCCTGAATATCCGTCTCTTCATTGTAATGAAAATAATGATAGCAGCTTTCCTAGAGGATTGCCAGTATGACAAATAAGAGCTTAGCACAGCATCTGCCATTTATTGTTCACTAAGTGGTAGTTTTTAAAAGCAAACCAAATTGTTTCAGGCTACTGGTGACAGAGACATGAAGCACATTGTTTTCCTGATGATTATACTCACATCACAGCAGGACTGGATTCATGTAGGTTAGTAAAATTAGTCTCAAAGCCCAAGTGCTGAAGATATCCGATAAGAAACTAAATAAACGAAGCTCCCAATGGAATGCATTTAAGCCAATACGCAGTTGATGGATCTCACCGACAGAGGGCAGTGTTGGGTCATTTGTGGAAGAATTGCTTCTGTCAGTCAAACCACGGAGATGGATCACGGGTGAATTGGTGGTGGGTTATCCAAGGGGAATACAAAATGTAAAAGACATAAATAACAATAAAAATATATTGAAAAAATGCGGGCTCAACAATCTTAGCTGCAATGGAGGTGCCCTCAGTATTGGTCGGTCACCTCAGATTGAGCCTGGATGTAAGCTCAGAAGAGTCCCCTGGTATCAGGTCATCCCAAACTGGAGGCACCCAAACTCTTCCCTCATTCCAAGATGCCCTGCAATTTAGGACTCCTTCTGTGTCTTCAAGAGTTGATTCTGTTTTCACTTCTCTCACCAGGACCTGCACTGCCTTTGCTTCTCTCCACTCCTTCACCTCTACCCACAGCAGATGAATTATAAATTACAGCGCTGCTCACCGGACCTGGCCTGAGAATATTTCTCAGCATCTCATCCCGACAACAGACAGTTGGCCATTCAGCAGATATTTACCGAGTATCTGCTACGTGCCAGTCACGCTTCTACTAGCCATCCTTTCTTTGCCCATATCAGACCCAATAAAGGCTTGGTTTCAGTGACATAGATTGGAATTCCTTGGGTGTCCAGAATCACAACCAACAGAACTGCTCTCAGCAAGCATGCCTCAAGCTTCTGGACTTGTCCCCACAATGAGCTTAAGATGAGAGTCCTGAAATCTCAAATTCCCATGACATACTGGTCAGACCCTGCCATGGTCTTCCAGCCAAATTCAGGACAGTGACAGCTTCCCCTGCCAAACTATTTCAAACTTCAAACAACCCTTGTAAGAGTCTGACCCAGTGCTCCAAGTTAGACTTTTCTCCTTTTACCCCATTCCTACCAAAAGGTAAAGAAACTACAGACAATCTACTTCCCAGGACAGTTCAGATGTCAAATATTCAAATGTCTTGGACTTGGTGGGTATGTGTTCTATTAACTAAGGGGCTGCACTTCCTCACCCCACCCGGAGGTCTGTATTCAAGGATGTTTGGATTATGCATGTGTTTCAAGAAAAATAAGGGAAAGTGTTATTTTATAATCTTACAATATTGGAGAAAGGGAAGTTGATAAAGTCTTGACATGAGGGTTACATACTATTTTAAGAAAGGGGAGAGGAAGGATACAAGGAATCAAAGGGTTTAAGAGTGCTTAAACCAGAGATCATAAAATACTTGTGGGGGATTTATGGCTAAGATGGCATTGAGCTGACTGGATGATACAAGATACTCAAGATAGCAATAAAAGAAGGGAAGAATTCAGCCTTGAGTTAATTATTCCAGGTGCAGAAAAACAGTGAAGAGGCTCAACATTGGGTTACATTACAAGCCGTGGTCAAGAAAAGGCATGAGACCTCAGGTCTGATATAATTTATATGTTAGTGGTCAAATTTTGCAAAAATCAGAAGAGTTCCAGGGAGTAAATGATGGTTTAAACAGGTTTAAGATTATAAGACAGGTTATTTAAGAAGTAATCCAATGGGCTGAGCGACAGAGCTCTGACAGTCACAGACATCTTAATAGGCTGGAATCTGAAAGCCAAAAGCCCCCCACCTCAATATTTCTTGAGGTTACCATGAACATGCTGTCGATAACAATCAGCCTAATTTATCAAGAAAGGTAAAATATGATTAACTCTACTCTGCTCTGCTAAATAGGATAGGATCAAAGACCACATATATTTGATTCTTTTTGTGTGAAATGTTCAGAATTGGCAAATCCATAGACAGGAACAGATTTGTGGGAGTCACAGTTTAATGGGACTACTAGAGCTTCTTCGGGGGTGGGTGTTGAAATGCTTTATGATTAGATTGTGGTGATATCTGTCCATCTCTGTGAATATGCTAAATAGTCTGAACTTTTAATAAGTTAAAGTTATGTTCTACAAACTGTATCTCGATAAATTTGTAAAAAAAAGTGGATAGGAAGATATGTAATACAACTTACAAATATTCCATTAGAAATTATCCAAAACTTCAACTATATAAAAGAATTAGATTCATTTACCTGGAGAATTTAGTGCAGAAAATTTTATTCTCAGGCAATTCTGGAAAAATTAGGTGCTTCTACAAGCAACCAAGTTGAATGCAGTAAAGAGGTCAGAGAAAGAAGTACAAAATATACCCCCAATTCAAGAGAATTATAGACCCTTAGGGAAGGGACTTGGGGTCATATGATCATTCAGATATAATCCCTTATTTAATGAATTAAGAATCCATCTAAAATAGCCCAAAAGGTTTTAAAATAAAACATGTCTCTTTCCAACCCCACTTCCTCAGTCTTGTTCCCTAAAATAATCGGTTTCCATTTCCTTATATATCCTTCCATAAATGTTCTATTTTCGTGCAAGTACTCTCGCACACATACATCCCCTATGGGCCAGTTAGAATAAAAAACACAGGAGAGAAAAATATAAGTTGATTTTAAGGGAGCGCTTTCTTGATATAAAGACTAGTTCTCAGGATTACTCTAACATTTTAAATGGTGGAAGCACTTCCTTTTATTTAAGTGTATTAACAATGAGGACAGTGAGTGGAAGAGTATGAACTCAGGGATTGGCAACCTATCGGCACAGGAGGCACTGAGTGACACTCTCACAGCTCACTGAGTCAATGGTGTACAAAGGTTTAGAAACACCTGCAGCTCAGTTTGGACCTGCAGGAGTCTGTCCCACACTTTCTCTAAACAAATACCAGCACCAGCAACACAAATATACCCCAGTTCCTCTGATCCTAGGTTTATGTGGAAGCTCCCAGATTATACAATCGGGAGTGGGAGAACGAGGTGGCATGTGGGGGGGATTATGCTGTTGCACAGGGATGGGGGTTTATATTTGAGAGAAAAATGAAGCCCAGGGATGAGGTGCAGGAAGGAGGCTAATTCTGCATATAAGGCTGAGTGGTGATGGCGCTTTTGAAAAATGGCAGGCACTATGATTACCGGTCCATTTTCTATTTTTTAAAAAATATTTATTTTATTTATTTATGCACATAAGAACTGGGGTGTAGTCCAGAGGTGCAGGGTGTAAGAGGATTCACCAGAGACAGAGCGGGGAGCAGAACAGGCAGATCTACTGAAATACACTGCTGAGGGGAGCAGCGGGTGAGACAGGAGAGGTCTGCTGTGCCTTGTGGGCCAGCTCCCTGGCCAGGGATTGAACTTGTGCTGCAGTGGCTGGTGATAGCTTGATAACGCTGAGACATAAACCCTTGCACCACTAGGGAGGCCCCTTACTGGTACATTTTCAAGGAAAAGGCAACATAGTCACAAGGTCAGCATAACGATTGGCTTCCAAACAACTATAACATGAAATACTGCTCTACAGGTAAGGTACAGATAAGGTACAGCTTATCCCAGTAACGAGGCTATTGTCTTGAAATATGGTACCAAAATATGAGAATACAGGCCAGGTTGCAAAGTCCCCTTGAAGATTTTTCACTCTTCAAAGTATTTTTAGTCGTGGTAATTGTAGACAGTGGACAAAACACTGCAGGCCCTCAAAATAAGATGACTCCCAAAACGTACGGTCAGCAGATGCCATCTCTGTAAGTCAAGCCTGCAAGAAGGACGGGATTAGCTGTCTGCAGGACAGCTTTCCAGAAGTAACCCATCTTGGGGTGATTTGGAGTGACCTTACCCAGGAGATTAAAGTGCCTGTCCTGAGTATGTCATTCGTCTGCAGTTTAACTCAATCACAACAATCTGACACTTAGGAAACAGTGTGTTGTGGTAACGGGTGTAAACAGCAGGGTGGTGGTCTGCATGAATATTTGAAGAGGGAAAGTGGGACTATGAAAATTCATCATTGTGTCACCAGCAGTTCCAACGGGCACTCTGGTTCTGGATGACCGATCTTGACCCTTCACACAAAAATAGCCTTAAAGAAACAGAGGCTGGGCCATCAGACCATCAGAACTTGATAGGAAGAGCCGCAACTTTTGTTCTGTGCTCGCCTCATACCTAACCCGATTTCACTCACCAGGAAGAGGCTGCAGTGGAACAAAGACGGGTTCTACTTCTCAGACCCAACAGAGCTCCCTTTAGAGACCAATGAATTTGCTTTTTGGTAATATAAAAATAAGTCTCTTGTGAGTTTGGTTACTAATTCCTGGCCTCTTGATTAATTGTAAATGTGCTAATAAAATCATGTTCCCAAACTTCAGTCTATGGTTCCTTCATCCATCATTTATTGAGACCTTCTCTATACCAAGCACTGTAGTAGGAGCTAGTAAAACCCAGAAAAAGGACGCAGTCCCTGCCCTCAGGGAGCTTCCAGACCCAGGTCTGCAGAATGGTTAAACATTGTAACTGTTAAGGCTGGGCCTGAAGGAGAGAATGAGCCTCCTGCACGGCCACTGAGTCAGCACTTACTTTGCATTTATAGTCTGTCCATGGAATCAGAAAATAAATCAATCTTCGATCTAGGAGGAAGCACAGATATCATGATATCCAGTGTTTGTCACCTGAACATAATCACCTGGAGACACTTTTTAAAAATATTGATGCTAGTCTAACTCCCAGAGATGTTAACTGAGTTGGTCTCGTGAGGGTGTGTGGCAACAGTAGTTTAAATATTAACCCAGGGAGTCAAAGATGAAGGCAGGGCCTAGAGCTCATGAGCTAGTCCAACCCCTTTATCTGTTAGGTGGGTAAGCTGTTACCCAAGGAACTGAAGTGACATGACCAGAGCAATACTCACAGATGTGTAACTCTCACGTAAGTCAGGGACTTAAAGCAACTGAAGTCAGACTTATGCTTTGGTTCAGGGAATGTCTCCTAAATCCAGTCATCTGCATATGATCTTCATATTATTTAACATAGATTCAGGCACCTTTAGGTACTGAACGTTCTTGAAACTAATGACTTTTCTAACTTAATGCTTCTTTTAGCCTTGTCCTCAGCCGTCAAATTTGTAAAATATATCTAGAAATTAACAACTGCTAAAGTGCAACAGATTTGGGGGCCTTCCTGGTGGCAAAATGGGTTAAGTGCAGCACTATGAAGCTATCCACAGCTACTGCAGCATGAGTTCGATCCCCGGCCAGGGAGATTACCACATGGCACAGCAGACCTCTCCTGCCTCACCCTCTGCTCCCCTCAGCAGTGTATTTCTGATCTGCCTGTTCTGCTCTTCACTCTGTCTCTGGTGAATCCTCTCACCACCCCACACCTCTGGCCTACACCCCAGCTTGTATGCATAAATAAATAAATAAATAAATAAATAAATAAATAAATAAATAAAAATAAAATGCAACAGATTTAGCAGTTGGCATCTTTGTTCAAGCTGTCTATTATGTCTAGATCACGAAGCGCTCTTTGGGAGCATGGGGTGAGGTATTGGCAGCACCGGAAAGCCTTGGGAAGGTCAGGGGCAAGTGTTGCTCACATGTGGGGCTAAAGAGACTTCAGGTGACCACGGGTTCCAGGTGGCAACCAAGCCTTGGAGTCCAGCAGTCCTAGGTGACATTAGGGCTTGGAGGACTACTTTCTGACAGGGCTGGGATAAGAAAGGAAGGAGGACGTGTTTTACCTCTTCTGGACGGAGTCACCCACAGGTCACTCTGTACCCAGAGACTGTTAAAATGAAGGCTGCCTATCTATCATCTGGAATCTGCTGATACGAACATGCTGAAATTCGTTAAGGAAGGAATAGCTAGCACTACATGATGGTCATCAAATTATCGCACAGGGCACCCTGCAGTCTGGACTCATAAAGATTCAGGATTTTTAATTTATCCTTCTACTTACCAAGACATTTTCTTTATTGAATAAGCTCATTAATTTTGCTATCTTGTTTACCATGTTCTACAGATATGTACGATTCTGACAGGAAGGAGGGAAAGTAACGTATTCACCAATCTCCTCTTTGGCAGTTTCAGGATGAGTTATTTGAGTTCTGAGCAACAATTTTTAATAACCAGGCCTTCAACTAAGAGGTTTCCCAGTTTCCAAATTTGGAAGAAATGTGATGAAAGGAATGGAGAATTCATACACGGGCAAAATGAAATGACCCAGAATCCTTATTAAAGTCAATCTTCCGGGCCTCCCTGGTGGCGCAGCGGTTAAGTGCTGCGCTGTGGAGCTGTCTGCAGCGGCGATGCGAGTTCAAAGCCCCGCAGGGGAGATTCCCACATGGCATGGCAGACCTCTCCTGCCTTGCCCGCTGCTCCCCTCAGCAGTGTATTTCCATCAATGTGCCTGTTCTGCTCCCCACTCTGTCTCTGGTGAACCCTCTCGCCACTACATGCTTCTGGCCTGTACCCCAGCTTGTCTGCATAAATAAATAAATCTTTAAAAAAATAAATAAGAAAGTCAATCTTGCTAAAGAAAAGCTAATAACCTAAGACTTGTCTGTTTCTATCTTTTTTTCTCATTCTTAAACCAATTTTCGTGGTGTTCTTAGGCCCACAATTTGGCTAAGATAACTCCTGGGATGGACTATAATTCAATAGCCCAAAGAAGACACAGACAAGGATGTTCAATGCAGTGTTATTTACAGTAGAGAAAACCTAGAAATATCCTGATAAGCATCAATAGGAGAAGGGATAAATAAATTACAGGAGACTCATGCAATCTAATGTACGTGAAAAATGAAGGGAACAGTTACATGTATCAGTTTAGATAAATCTCAAAAAGGAGTTAAGGTAAAACAACGGAAAGCAATTATGTATACAGTGCCACAGTATTTTGGTATAGTTTTTAAAAAATAATACTGCCTATTGTTCATTGTGCACACATAAAATAAAAATACACAACATTAAACAAGATACATACCGGGGAACAGTTGCTGCTGGTGAAGGCAGATCAATAACCGTCGTATTTATTTATTGTTTTTATGAATTGCAATTATTTTTAAGGATCTGCAGCAAATATGGGAAAATGATATTGATTAAATCTATATAGTGGGTCATGGCTACTTGTTAAATTATTTTTCCAGGTTTTTTGAAACTACATAGTTGAAAAACCAGCTACTTAAGCTATTGAAGCTATGATTCAAATGTACATAAATGTATTAATTCATGTGGAAATGTTTGCTTATGATAGAAAGACATGCATGGTTCATACTGAGGGACAATTGCACAATTCAACTTTTGTCAGGTGGACAGACACATGCAAAATTGGCAGGTAAGATTGACCTAGCTATTCAACTTCTAGAAATTTACACAAAGGACACAAAAACACTAGTCTGAAAGGAAACCTACACTTCTATTGATATGTTCATTGCAGCACTATTTACAATAGCCATGATATGGAAACAACCTAAATGCCCCCAAACAGATGAGTGAATCAAGAAGATGCGGTATATACACAATGGAATACTACTCAATGATCAAAGGAGATAAACTCTGGCCATTTGCAGCAACATGGTTGGAGCTAGAAGGGATTATGCTAAGTGAAAAAAGTCAGAAGGAAAAAGATAAATGTCAATGGTTTCACTTACATGTGGAATAGAGAGAAACCTAACAAATGATCAGGAAAAAGACAGAACTTGCAAGGTGACCACAGATCTGAGACATACAGCAAGGGAGGTGGATGGAGAAGGGTCAAAACAGGGGCGGGGTGTGCACAAGGATCTATGGTGATGGATCACGGGTGATATGGTGGTGGGAGAAATACAGGGGACTACACCTGAGGGGAAAAATCAAACAGTGCCCCCAAATTACCAACAATGTAAGAAAATAAGTATAAAAACAAATTAAACAAACAAGCAAAAAGATTGGTTAAAGAATTAAAAGATAATCTCTAATATTTCACAAAATTTTTTTTAAATAATGAATTAAGTAGTTCACGTCATCAAACAGACTTGTTTTTAAAAATGTTGCCCTTTGCAACAACATGGACGGAATTTGGGATTCTGCTAAACAAAATAAGCCAGAAGGAGAAAGTCAACTATTAGATGATTTCACTATATGTGAATTATAGGGAAACAAAAATAAAATAGGCACAGGCAAAAAACTAAACCAAACAAACTCTAGAAATCTGACTGCAGAATTGAGGTACTAGAGGGGGTAGGAAGGAGTCAGGGAGCAATGAGGGAAGGGCACAGTGGACTACAGTAGAGAATTATGGGTGCTTTGATGATAGGTGTCATGTGGTGGTACCTCTGAAGTACATCAGTGCTGCAAATCATTGTTACCTCAATAAAAATGTATGATAAAAAATAAAATAGCAAAATTTAAGAATGCTTTCTTTCTTGAATCAAAGGGTTAGGACAAACTGCATTTACCAGCTCGTGGAGAGCTAGCTTTGTTTATAGTAGTGGTTTGCTGTGGAAGGCTCTCAGCCATCTGGTGGGAGAAGGACAAAATGGTTTCCATTTCAGCATGGTGCAATTTGGATTGATAAATCACCGATCACACTCTGAGTTTCAAGGTGGGGTGCCATTTTTGTCCCCCAAATTACAGCAGGGGCAATGGACAGGGACAGGATAGTCCACTCCCTTCCATCAGGCTGCTGGACAGCTGTGGCTCATTACATCCTGCTCCACTCCTTCTTCACCGCCAGCCCCCACCGTCTCATCTCTGTCTTCTCCTCTGTCCTCCTATGCACCCCTCCCTCACCCCACTCCTTCCCTTTCTCTGACTTGGCAAAGTGTCCTGTCACTTGCCTCTTGGGTAACTGGAGCCCTTCAGCTGTTTGGGTCCCTGTTTGGAAGGACATCTTAGCATTGCCCGGGGCTCCTGGGGTAGCCAACTTCCCACAAGGCTTCATCTGTCAGAGCAGGAGGTTGACTTAGATTTCATAGCAAGAACTCTGAGAGCAGCTAAAATAAGTTATCTGAGGTGCTGAAAAAAAAGTTCAAAACTGACCCTGTCTCAATTCCATTTCAAGTAACACTTTTCCCTACCACAGTTTGGAGGATATGTGTGCATGTGGGGTATAGGGGGTAGGGTGGGGAGGATAGTTTCAAGGAAAGGCGTCTATCCTCTTCCTCAGGAAGATGAAGGCCAGAGATAGGTGAAGGATGGTAGCGTAGATTTAGGAAACAGGAGAGGACTAAGGGCCTTTTTGCAGGAACTATCATCCCAAATGCCTATCTGTGAAGAGCTTCACAACTTGGGGTGAGATTTGCCTGGGTGGGTAGATGGTCCTTGTCCTCCCTCTTTCTTTCTTTTCTTCATGACTTTCTTTCTTTTTTACTTCTACTCAAATGCCACACTCTTTTCCAAAACAGATTATTCAGAAATAGGTTACCATCACCAGCCCTGCCCCAAATTATTTGCATAGACTGTCCCAAAGCCTGTTGTAAATAAAAGTCAATAATTTCCATGTGAGGTCCAAGACCAAGAGTGAACTGTGATGTAAATTGTGCAATGATGATTACACTGAGTGATAATGACGCCTCATTTAGGCTACTGACTGGCAGTATACCCCTTTGGTGGGGGTGCTGGGAGTGTGAACATTTATGTGGGGAAAGGTAGAAGTACATGTAAACTCTGTCTTTTCTGCTCAACTTTGCTGTGAACCTAAAACTGCCCTAAAAATTAAGTCTATCAAAAATGATTTTTTTAAGGAGGTAACAACCACCTCAGGACACACCCTGTACACACCCTGTACCCACCTGTACAAGATAGTTGTTAAACACACAAAGGCAAAAGGGGATAAAAACAAGGGCTTTCAAGACAGTTCTCAGGGTCTAATAGCAGCAGGGACCTCATAATCCTGTGGGGACAAGGAGCCTTGGACAGGGAACACATTCCTTTGCTTGGTGCCAGAGACCTTTGGCATTATCATTTTACACAGGGAGTTGCAAGAATGTCTTTATAATCCAAGGCTTGGGCCCCTCCTCCTTCCTCCCCCTGGGGAGAGAAATCTGAGGACAGAACGAGCCTGCTCGGCATGTCCTCTTGACATTACAAATCTGGCCCAGGAATGGCCCAAAGGTGTAAATCCCACCAGGGCTGTTCTCAGAAACCAAGTGACAGGTCATCTGACGCCAACAGATCTACCTGACCTGGGCTTCTCTGCTGACTCTGACCAGGGAAACATTATTCTCAATCCATGATTCTTGATCATGTTATTTATCAGCTATTATTATTGACCGTGTATTATCATGAACTCAGCATTTGCTGAATACTTTTGTAGGCCGATCAATGTTTGTTGAGCGTGTCATATACATTCTCTTACTTGTCCCTTATGTTCCTTGTTAAGAAGAAGGTGCTACTCTTATAACCCTGTTTGATAGGTAATGAAACTGAGCTTTGGGAGGTGTTAATGGTTTTCTAAAACCACAATCAAAGTAAGTTTTGGAGCCAAGAACAAACATTCAAGTCTGTCACACACCAAAACCCAATGCTCTTACCTCCTAAACCCTCCTCTCCAGGAGTTAGTAATATTATGGGTAAGGGTGATCAGAGGAACCCTTTAGATTTTTACTGGTAGCTGCATCTGCATCAGAGTCCAGAGTCCAGGGCTGATTGAAGACTCTGCCTTTCATCTCTACATCTCTCTCCAGAGCTTTCTGTGCCCACTCTTCCTGCCGTACCCTATCCAATAACCTCCCTGGACAGTCTACTTTCCCCCAGATTTATCAAGCGCAGCTATACCTCCATGAATATGTTGTTCACGTGGTTCTGCATGCTGGAGATGCACTTTCTTTATTCTCTGTCTGGTAAGGTTCCCTTTCAAGAACAATTCCAAAGTTGTTCTCTCCTCAGTGAAACCTTTCCTAGTCTTGCAAAATTCCTTTCCTCTCCCCACTGTGTTCCCACCACACTGTAGTCTACCCCCAAATCTAGCCCCTACCATTTTGTTCTTTATTATTTGTGTTCATGCCTGTCTTTCCCACTAGATTCTGTGGAGGCAATAGTTGTTCATCATTTGCCTTCTCTTACTCATCTTTATTGGCTACTAATGCATATTGACTTAAAAAAGTATGTTTTGTGAATCAGTGTATAAAGCAAATTTAATTGGAAAATATAATTAAGACTTTGGAAATCATTGTTATCCTGAGATTTAGTTTGCCTTTGCAGACTGTAAGACTTGAAATTATTGACTCTGAGTCATATTATTCTTATCACACACACACACACACACACACACACAAAGATGAAAGATAAGAATCGGTATCAGTCTATTGAGAAAATTCTCAGTCTCTATCCTGTAAATTATAGGTCACGAATTTTTTTTTTCATGAGAAGTAATCTAAGATGAAAAAAGTATCCTGAAAACTGGATTTATTCAACAGGATTTAAGGAGACTTTCCTCATCTATTGATTTCTTTAATTGTATCATGTTTAATTGAAGTAACATGGGTTTACAACACTGTACATGATTTAGGGGTACAGGTTCACACCCCTTCAGATGTATGCTACCACACGGTGCCCCCCACCAGAGCACCAATAATCCTGCCCCATAGTCTACTGGGCCCCCTCCCCTGCTTGACTCCCCACTCCACATAGTCCCCCTGATGACAGCCTCAATTCTGCAGTCAGGTTTCTAGGTTTGTTTTGTTCACTCTGTTTTGTTCACTCTGTTCCTTTGTTCTGTTTCTTTATATTCCATATATGAGTGAAATCACCCAATTTCTGTCTTTTTCCCTCTGATTTATTTCATATCGCATAACCCCCTTGAGTTACAATGGGATTATAAATGGAATTGTTTTATTTCATCCTCTTCTAGTTCATTGCTTGCATATAGGAACACAATAGATTTTTAAATACTGATTTAGCAGTTTACCACTTCACTGTTTCTAATAGTTTTTGGTGGAGTTTTTAGGGTTTTATATGTATATTATCATGTCATCTGAAAATAGTGATAGTTTTCTTTTTCATTTTGTATTTCTTTTTGATCTTTCTCTTGCTTAATTGTTTTCTCTATAATTCCAAAATTGTGTTAAATTGTATTAGTTAAAGTGGACATTCTTTTAACTAATCTTAGAGGAAAAGCTTTCAGTTTTTGACCATTGAGTGTGAAGTTAGCTGTGGGTTTGTTACATGTGGACCTTTATTATGTTGAAGTACGTTTCCTTTATTCCCATTTAATTGAGTATGGATGTCAAAATGGATGCTAAATTTTGTCAAATGCCTTTTTTGTATGTATTGATATGATCATATGATTTTTATCTTTTCTTATGTTGATGCTGATGTGGTGAATTATATTGATTTGTGGATGGTAAACCATTCTTGCATCCCTGGCATAAATCCCACTTGGTCTTAATATATGATCCTTTTGATGTATTGCTGAATTTAGTTTGGCAAGATTTTTCTTGAGTATTTTTGCATCAATTTTTATCATGGGTATTGGTTTGTAGTTGTCATTTTTTGTTCATCTATTGACATCTAAGAGTTAAATGCTCCTTTGTGAGACTCCTTGAGAAATAAGAAAAATTGCTTCTTGTGGAAATAAGTAGAAACAAGCTAGAAATAAGTTTTATTATAACTCTGTAGCAAAAGATAGTCCTTCCTTATGTGCCCCCATGCTGCTAGGAAGGTCTTTCCATTTCATTTCAAACTGGGCTCTACATTAATCAGCAGACCACTGAGTATGCTTACATCAGAGCACACTTGTTGCCTGACCTGGAAGCCATTTCAACTATGGGTCCTAGGAAGTTAGAGATGCTCTAATGTTAGAGACTAGACAAAGCTCTGAATAGTGACTTATGCAGCTGGGAATAGACGGAAGAATTCAGTCAAACTGGCCTCCAATTCAATTAACAAAAGAATGTATCAAATGATTAGGTCTGTCTAGCATTAATAAGTGTCTGTCAAAACTCAAACTGCATCCCAGGAATTTCTCTATCAGTAACAATTGTGGCAAAAGAAGATGAAGCCAGGAGCCATGGATCCTGACATTTCATCTATCTTCTTCCCACCCTCATCAGTTATATACTATTATATACATAATACTAAACTCTGGCAACTACACCAGATCATTGTGGCACCTGGTATTTCACGTGGACTAGTAAAAACAACTTGTTCTATGGTAAGAAATACTCACTCAGTCCAGGTTACCTGTTTCTATTCAAGCTTAGCTGTGAATTTAGTTTGGCTCATGACTCACATGGCAAATTGTTAGCATATGGATGTTCTCAGCACATGTATTTGGTTCTGACTACTGTCAGTAGAGGTAATAGCAGCAGAATGGGTTTGAAAACAGGTGTGTGATAGCTAAGAATTCTTTTTAGGAAATATGACTCCTAAAATACCTACTATTTTGCTAGGAAAAAATTCAGTCCATCTGTGGGGTGAACTGTATGCCTTGGTTCATTGGAAGAAGAGCATTACAATGCTTCATCCACTTTTCAATTGAATAAGGTGGCCACTATGTTTACTACTTTATAATTCTACATAGTAATAGTGGATAGAATTATAACAATTTTAAGTAAGAAACGATACTTAAGCATTTTAAAGCTGTTTAGAGTATAAACTTCTTATATTTCCATTGAAAGCTGAAGTAGGCCCATAATTTCGAGTATAGTTCTTCCAAAAGGGAAGTAAGAGCCCATTCCTGTTTCATTGAATGAATGGTGACACTAAACTACAGAGACAGAGACTGGAAGGGAGCATGAACTAACATTTAGGAACTAGAGGCATTCTTTTGTCCATTCTGGCTCTGCAAAATTGTTATCAGCTGACAGATAAGTCATTCAATTACTCAATGAGCATCGATCATTCATCCATCAATTGTCTAGTATATGCCGGTCACTACATAGTCATGGCAAGTGGTTAGGCATGGAATCTACCCTCATGGAAATGACAGTCTAGCAGCTGATGCCTTATTATGTACTAGATGCTCTAGGGGAAATATAGCTATCTTTTAAATGTCCTTTATCAGCCACATTCCAGTTCCTTCCTGATTCTAGGACTTTGCACTTGTTCTACCTTCTTCCTAATGCTCGTTCTCTGAATTTTGCATGACATGTAACTTACAGTACACAAATTTCAATGCAAATGATTTTCTTCACGGAAATCTTCCCTGACCATCTTAAGCCATGTTACCCATCACTTCATCGTGTTACCTTAACTTTTGGAAATCATTGCCTTTATCGTTGTACTTGTATATTCTGCTTTGCACATTAGAATATAAGCTCCATGGAAATAGAAACGTGTAAGTATCCCCAGAACCTAACCAGTATCTGACACATAGGTAGGGCTTAACACACATTTGTTGAGAGTAGCTACAACATTCTACAGAAAAGTACGTTATCAGTGAAAGAGAGAAAGTTTTGCAAACACTCACATTGAATATGGTCAGCTGAGTTAACTGAAAAATGCTATATGAAAAACTGAGATTAGAATTTGGATCATGAAGAATAAAGAAAAGATAAAATGTGTCTGAGGCCATGTGATGGTGGATCATAAAGTCATGATCAAAGAAGACTCAGAAGCAGGAAGGGGTTATTAAAAATGTGCCTGGACCCAAGAGTCCATGAAAGCAAAGTTTGGAACAGCCCCTAGAGAGGCTGCAATGCCAGCTGCAGAAATTAACCTCCTAGATGGGAAAGGACTCAAGAATATCCAGTGGCATCCTTACCATTGCTACTGGTGCTGCTGCTGCTGTCATTGTTTTAAAAGAATGACTGTCTACATTTTTCAGAAAGTATCATACCCATATTTAGACTGTTCATTTCCTACTTTAAAAGCAAGTTATTCTATGTGATGCTGGAGAAAGGCTACATAAACATATTCATAGTGTTTTTTCCCAAACCTGATCTGGTATGCAGAGCAATGGAGAGCTGGGGTGGGTACAGACAGAGGGTCAAAGATGCTTCCTAGGGAATCTGTGAGGAAGGCACATCATTCAAAGACATACACAGCTCAGTTAAGAGCAGACTTTTCCATAAGGACCATAAATCTATTGGCAGCTCAGGACTTAATAAGAAGTAAGTTATTAAGGAGCTTCACTTTTATGAGGATTGATTTTACCACTTAAGAAAATTTTGACTAAAAAACAGGAAAATACAAACCTTATTTCAGCAACCACTTCAGAATAGCAGAAGAAAAAGTTTTAAAATTGAGGGAGTTAAGCAATACCACTTTTGGGAATCTATCCAAAGTACACAAAAACTCTAATACAAAAGGATACATGCACCCGTATGTTCATTGAGGCACTGTTCACAATAGCAAAGGTGTGGAAGCAACCCAGATGTCCAAAAATAGATGACTGGATCAAGAAGAAGTGGTACATATATACAATGGAATACTATTCAGCATTCAGAAAAGATAAACACATGCAATTTGCAGCGACATGGATGTAATTAGAGGGGATCATACTCAGTGAAATAAGCCAGAAAGAAAAAAAAATATCGAATGGTTTCACTTATAACAGGACTATAAGGAAACCAAATAGGAGAGAGACACTCAGCGGGTGGGGGCGGGGTGGGAGGAGGGGAGGATAAGGGCACAAAATGGAACAGAAAAGAACACAAGGGACCATGGAGATGGATCACGGGTGAATTGGTGGTGGGTTACCCAAGGGGAATACAAAATGTAAAAGACATAAATAACAATAAAAATATATATTTAATAAAAAAAATTGAGGGAGTTAAAAGATACTTATTTTTGCTCTTTTTTTTCTTAAAAACATAAAATCAAAAAAGAAATCTATTTTCACAACTGGAAAACACTGAAAAGGGTCTGTGTGCATGTGAAGGGAGAATGACACTGCAGAACTTAAAAAAAGAACCTGGTGATATCTCAAAACAAATGCATAACACTTGAGGCTTCCTTGACATAGATCAGCTTCTGTTTGCAGCTTGCAAACCATATGCTATATTCACTCACTCCTCAAGGATCATCCGCTCCTTTTCGAGTACTGAGATGTCAGCGAAAATCTACCTTCTGGGGAAATTTAATCTGCCAGAGAAGATCTGCTGACGTTCTTAAAAATAGCTGTCAGACATCATGACTCCTCTGGAACACATATGATGAAGAAGGGGTCATGGAACCCAGGGTTGAAAAGCAAAGTTATTTAGGGTCCTCTGAGATCAGGCTGGAAACTATCAACCTGGGATCTAGAAATTCCAAGGGGTCTAGAAGTCCCAGGGTATCTACAATTTCCCTCAAATTGAACAAAAATATTCATGCCTTTGTGGAATTTTTTTGGTGAAAACTTCCATCATATTCTCAGAGGTCATGATCGGAAAATGATTAAGAATCATTAAATTAGTATATTATTTCCATGGATATTTGTTCACTTTCAAATAGTCATCTTCAATGTTCAAGAAGTACTTGAATACATAAATCTAGTAAAATTAAAATTATTGCAGAAATGTAAATGAGAAACTCACCCAATTTTCATCATCCAAAGACTATTGTTAACTTCTTAACATATTTTCTTCATCTTGTCTCAGTGCACAGGGTTTTGGTTTGTTGATATGGCTGTAGTCATTCCGTCTGTAATAGTGTCAACAATAAAGTTAAAAGTAAGGTTAAAGAGAAATTAAAAATTGCAGATAAGTCTGGTGTCTCACACTTCCTTTCCAGATCTATTCCCCATATTTTTGCCTCTCACAGAAGTAATAAATGTTGTATTTTTCTATGCATTTTCATCATTATTCATTAACAGCATTTGGGTGGGTATTTTTCCTAAACTTAAAAGGCACTATATTTTACACGTAGTTTTGCAAATTGTCACAATATCTCAGGAATAGTTCCACATGGGTATATATAGAGAGAGCTACATCATCATTTTCACATGCTGCATAATACTCCACAGGAAGTGCCAGTCCTTAGCCATTATGAGCATTTGGGCTGTTTCCACTTTTTACCCATTGCAGACAGCAGCCTTATGAACACCTTTGTATGTGTCTGTTTATGTGCTGATACAGTATTTCTCCAGCAGAGAGGCTGAGATGGGAGATCGTTCAGTCATCAGAGATGCATAATTTCAATTTTAAATTCAACTGCCAAACTCCCCTTTAAAGACGTATTAGTTCACTTTTCCACTAGTTATATACGAAACGCTATTTCCTGTCTCCTACTGCCATGTTAGATATAATAAATCTTTAAAATTTTTACCAGTATGAAAGATAAAAAGTCTATCTCCTTAATAATTTTAATTTGTAGTTGCCTAATTATTTGGTTGAATATTTTTTTTTCATATATTGTTGGTTATTTGTATTTCCTTTTCAGTGAATTCAAGCAATGGTTCTCACACCCTACCAAATTTCAGGGTTAGAGTTATTCCTGGGCCCCACCACTAGAGTTTCTGATTCAGTGAGTCTGGGTGGAGCCCATGAATGTGCATTTCTAGTATGTTCCCAGGTGATACTAATGCTGCTGATCTGGGGACCATATTTTAAAATCACTAAATTGGAGAAACCACTCATTCTTGCACCTCTCTTGTTCCATAACAGTGGTTCTCAGTCCTAGGTGCACAGTAGAATTATCTGAAGATTTTTTTTTAAGATTCAGTTATTCATGTATAGAAGAACTGGGGTGTAGGCCAGAGGTGTGGGATGTGTGAGGACTCACCAGAGACAGAGTGGGGAGCAGAACAGGCAGACCTACTGAAATACACTGCGGAGGGGAGCAGCAGGTGAGACAGGAAAGGTCTGCTGCGCCATGTGGGGTCAGCTCCCTGGCTGGGGATTGAACTCAGGTGGTGGTTTAGACTTAACCCCTAGGTCACCAAGGAGGAATTTATATGAAGATCTTTAAAAAAGACTTATTTTAGACGAATTAATGCCCTTCCCATCTTTATTTAAAATATATATATATATTTATTATTATTTATATCTTTTACATTATTATGCGTTCCCCGTGGGTTACCCACCACCGAATCAACCGTGAACCATCACCATAGTCCCTTGTGCTCTTTTCTCCCCTGTTTTGAGCCCCTACCCTCCCTCTCACTTGCTGAATGTCTCTTATTAGGTTCCCCTATATTCTTGTTATAAGTGAAACCATTCGATATTTTTCTCTTTCTTTCTGGCTTATTTCACTTAACCCTAGGTCACCAAGGAGGCATTTATATGAAGATCTTTTTTAAAAGTCTTGCCTTAGACAAATTAATGCCCTCCCCATCTTTATTTTTTAAAGATAGCCAGATGAGTCTGACGCTCAGTCAGTATTGAGTCACTGCTAGAGGGTCCAGAGCTTTGAAGGAGTGTGAAATTCCTCATTCTATTTCCCTACTTGAACATATACCAGGGTTGTACAATGCTTCTTTGGACCACCTCAAAACACTCTTGCCTTGTGTTTTACCCAGAGGCACAATCTTGTGAATGTATAACAGAGAAAGAATTCTTTCACTCATATTTATTCAAAATGTTTAATTGTACTGCATGGGAGCAACCCAACATGATGGGCTTTCAGACCTGAGTATGGACCACAATTCTGCAGCTCTGCAGTAGGCTAATGCTTAGGTTATTACATTTCCGCTTATTCATCTCTGAACTAGACTTCATTATAGTTACCTGACAGGCTTTTGAAAATAAAACGAGGCTATTTGTTTCCAAAGACAGTGCCCAGCCAAGTAGAAACTCAGCAAAACTATACTAGGATCCTTTCCCATTTTATGACTTGTTCGAGATAAAAATCAAGTCTCTCCATCCCCTCCTCAAGGTTGGAACAATCACAGAGTATGTCTTGCACAGCATGTCTTCCCCAAGCAGCTAAACAAAATCCACATGCTACTCCTAAAACATAATCACCAAGTTAATTTTCTTTTACATAACTGGATGGGAATCTGCTTAGAAAGAACAACTTAAGTGAAAATATTTTTTGGTACTGAATGATAAAGAACAATCAATCAATTGCTATTATTACATGCAAGGCACTGAAAACGATCAAAGGTAAATAAGACCTAAAATCCCATCTTTAAGAATTTGTAGTGGATTTGAGGAGACTCGAAACTTAAAAACAACCAACAAAATCAGGGGCAAACAGTCAGTGGCCAGCAAGATCCCAACAAGGAAAATGGAAAGATCTCTTTGAGCATTGTGGTCAAGAAGGTCTTCAAAGAATTGAAGGAAAAGCAGAATGCTGCTATGTCGACTGGAGAGAAGTTTCTGATGAAAAATGTGGAGTTAGCAACAACAGTCAATGAAGTACTGAGTAATTTGCAGGAGCTATGAGTAGACCAGATGGATGACCTGAATTGTTCAAAAGAGGGTGGTAAGAAGCAGAGCTGAGAGGACAGAGCATGGGAATAGCTTGGGTGGAGAGCCTGGAAGATCAGGGTGTCATTTGATAGACTGGATATTTAGTAGGAATTGCTTTCTTACCCTGAAATTGAAGAGACACCTGAATAAGCCATATAATTTATCATTTTATTATTTGTTTTTAAACATAAATTTAGGTTTTTGGTGGTACAACTGTATGGCACAAAACACAAAAGGTATTGGAGTAAAGCCTCTTCCCAGCCTTGTCTCCAAACTGATTATTTTTGCTCTCTTGTAGCAGTCCACATTATTTTATCTCCTTCAAATGAGTGCCCATAAATACGGAATTACTTCTCGCTATTCGCAGTGGCTATGTGTTATAATGTAACTGCTGTGGACACTAAATTAGCAAATCCTGACTTATTGCCCCTAGGAGAAATAACAGGGTTCGGTTCCTGCAAACCTCTGCTCACAACATTTTTATCAATCAGTCAATGCGTAATCTTGCTTGATGTGTGTTTCTGTTTAAAGACACTAATATTTATTGTTGGTTCATTAACATTGAACTCATGGTCCACAGCACTGTAACCTAAACAAAACTTATGCAATACACATATTATCTCTAAGTAGGTACATCACAGCCTTCTTTTACTTTAGAACCCTACAGAGAACATTACCAATATGTTTGAGGGTGTTTTAAACAATAAAATCAACAAGAAAAAGATGAAAAGTGCAAAAAACATTGCACTAAATAGACTTCCAAAAGAATATTTGCTTACAGTGTGAGAGCTGAAACAGGGAGGCAGAGGGTCACCTTGTTCTCCCTCAACTGAGAATGTGTAAGTCTGATGTCTCAATTTTTTTTTTTTATTTCCATGAGCATGTCCAGGAATGACCACAAAAGTACATGAGTATAGATTTTGCGGTTACAAATAAATTTTAACAAATGGGAAAATGTACATATATGGAATTATTGAATCATTAAGCCATAGAGAGATTTCTTACCGATTGTCAAGCAAATGATGAAAGTCGTGATTAAGAAAGATGGTGGTAAGTGTGGTGAGACTGAAGAGATGTAGTTAGGAGTGGGCTCCATGCTCAACACACAGAATTCTATGACATCAGTGTTCACCGGGAGGCTGGACTGTACTCCCCAGGATGGGAGAGTAGGGAGTGATACCAGTAGAAAAATAATTTTCTGTTGTCTATACGCTACACATCTAGGTTTTTTGTTATAGCAACTTGAACTGACAAAGACACTCATTATAAGGGTCACCAAGAGTCCAGAGCTATTTTTGAAAAGGGCAAGACTAAGGGTCGCCATGCTTATGAACCTATGAAGTCACCATTTTGCTCTTGAGAAATGGTTGCACTGTGTAGCCAAACAATGTTCTGGTCTATTTCATGAATATGTCACCTGGGATTTCCTAGGTCTAAAGACTATAGAGGCTCTATGTATCTCCTGCAAGAAATGGTTATAAGAATTCTAATTACCTGTCAGTGGTAGACAGACCATCTATGAATGCTAGCGTTACCTTGGTATAGACACTAAGCCTATTAGCTAAGTGACCTCATCCTCAAAATTCAACTTTGCAGATATTTCCAATCACTGTACAGACCTCAGCAGAACTGCCAAGGAACAGACTTTACCTTTTTTGGTGACTATTTACCTTGGCACAGAGCAGTGGTTCTCAACTGGAATGAACTTGCCTCTTCAGGGAACAGTTAGCAATGTTTGGGGACATATTTGATTGTCATATCTCATGAGAGGGGAGACACTTCTGGTACCTAGTGGGGAAAGACCAGCTATGCTTCAGCGTTGACAGTGTTTATTTAGGTTATGAGCTCGTTCATTATTGCATAAATCAGTCCCAACTGCATCTTCTCTCATCACCATAAAAAAAAAAAATCAGTAGCTATAACAAATAGTAGGAGAATTAGAAAAGAAAGGGATAGTGAACTTACAAAAGCAACCTCTACTTCCTGGTTTGGGAAATTTGTCATTCCTATATGGTGATTCTTTCTCCTTGAGTGCTTGGTAACTTATTACATGTGGCTCCTGCCTTTGAACCTGGGAAAAATCCCCGGATGGATCTGGTGGCCCTAGATCTCACCTCTCCTATACTCAGCATTATGCAAAGATCACAATCCAATGAATGTTAAGAATTGTAATTTTCTCTCCCCAGTCACAATAGGAGCCTATTACTAAAGTCAAGGGCATTGGTATGATGAACACAATACCCAGGGAACTTGACGGAAAGGGAATTGAAAAAGGTGAGTTTGAAATGTTGGCAGAACACAGACCTCCACCACGAATAGGTCATTGAACTTCCACTGGAGAATTGCTCATTTGACATTTATTGTAACAAGCAGGTCTTGTTGTGGAAGTGGTCTTGTCTTGGAAGTGGCTAGGAAAGGACCACTTTATTCATCATTATTATGTCACTCATCTTATAGTAATAGACAGTAAACAAGTGCTCAAACAGAGGGCCTCCCTGGTGGCGCAACAGGTTAAGTTTCAGCACTATGAAGCTATCCCAGCCACTGCAGCACAAGTTCGATCCCTGGCCAGGGAGCTTCCCACATGGCACAGCAGACCTCTCCTGTCTCGCCTGTTGCTCTCCTCAGCAGTGTATTTCAGTAGATCTGCCTGTTCTGTTCCCCACTCTGTCTCTGGTGAATCCTCTCACCACCCCACACCTCTGGCCTACACCCCAGTTCTTGTATGCATAAAAAAATAAATCTTAAAAAAAAAAGTGCTCACACAAAGCATACATACACAATAATGGAAGTATGACAAAGGACACAGGAGCCAACCAAAGAAGCTCCTAATGATCAATGTTGGCACAACTTGAGCAACAAAATAAAGTAGTATTCGGTTGTAACCCAAAGTATAAAATAAATATCCCTGGGTTCATATTGATATAAATAAAATATCAATTGAGTTAATAAATGGGGGAGAACAGGAAAATTCCCCATACAGAAGAATCCAAGTAATTTATGGAGATGCTCTTCCCAGTCCTTGGGTGTGTGAGTAAACTCCTTCCAAGTAATACAGTATGGGAAGTGGGGAAAAGAATTTTAGAGTAGAAAACCTGACCAGTACTACCTCAGCCAGGTCACTGTAAAGTCATTATTAATGCAAAATGGCATTTTACTTTTGTGATTTTTATCCCCCAAGCCCAGTCTCAGCATGAGAAAGTATCTGACAATAGAGGGACATCCTTTAAACACTAGTGCAGTAATCCTCAACATTTTCAAGGTCATCAAATGCAAGGAAAGTCTTGAGAAGCTGTCATAGCAAGGGGAGACTAAAGAGTCATAACAAGTTAATGCAATAGGAGCTTCTGGAACAGAAAATGAATACTAGGCAAAGATGAAGAAAATTTGAAAAACTATGGACCTGAGCTAATAATGAGGTATCAATATTATTCTTGTTCACATCAATATTATTTTATTAAATGTACCATAATAATATATTAATAATAGGGGAAACTGGACCAGTGTATCCAGGAACTTTCAGTCCTGTCTTTTTGGTAAATCTAAGACCTTAAGAAAAAAGTGAAGTCTAATAAAATAAAAAAGAAAAAATGTGCTATATTTGGAAACTATAAAAGGCTTTCATAAAAACAAAGGAACTGCTACTATAGAATTACATGAAGTCCAAATTTCTAGTACATTTCTCCACATTCTTCTGTTGGGCCACTAAGTAGGTACAGAGATGGAAGCAAAATCTAGCTAGTGGTGAGAGATGAAGGGGCTAATCTCCTTTAATCCATCCCCTAAAAGAAGGCTGTGGAATATCAATACCATGGTCTTGAAAGCCCCATAACTGTCAATCAGGCTGGACTCCCTTCAGCTTCTAAGTCAGATGCAGCAAGCACACACCTCTCAGCGACTGAACCAGGCTGCCAAGACCTGGCTTATCTACTGCACCAGGGTGCTGAGAGAGTGGATTTGTTAATCCAGCACCCAACATCTCAGCAAGTTTTATGATGATGTCAAGTTTCCGTATTTTCAGCAGTTCTTTTGAAACAAATCCTTAAATACTCTCATGAACATGCAAAGGAAAATGCACAGCCGTTTTATTTTCTGTAATGTGTACCTTCCATCAACAGGCATGGCTATATTTATTAGGTTTTACAATTTGTTCTCTAAAAAGCTTGGGAATGTGAGACTATCAATTTCAGATTCCTGTAAGAATACATCCCCAGGTGGTTTACTGAAATGTACAGAATGGAAAATAAAAATTAAGATAAAGCAAAGAAATACAAATAACAAAGGGGAATGAAACCATGCTTTCCAGCCTATCAAAATGCAGGTGACAATTTAATGTTAGGATACCTAAATCTCTTATATCATGAATTCCAAAAAAGAACATTTTTAAGTTATTCTCTTTTCACTCACGATAGATCTTCAAATGCTCTGATGTGAAAAAGTGTAATTCCATCATGCTCATTGCAAACGTACACTTTTGAAATATCTTGTCTCAATTAAGGAGTGAGCTTTGCTGAGTTTGTGTTAAAGTTAACAAGAAATCAAGTAAAATGTTTTCAAATGCAAGAGCTGGTAATTCCTGTGCTGTTCATTTTCAGGCACAGTGAAGCCTCTTGTACCACAACATCATGTGTGGAGTGCCCTGCACATGAACAGGGTGGGTGCTAATTCTTCAGTGGCTCCTCCCCTGCCCTCACCTCTACAGCCCCAGGGGACGTCACTGGAATTTAGGAGTAAGCCTTATCAGTACTAAACAAAACCATCCACTCATCAAGGACAGAGTGGCATAAAATACTCATTCCTCCTATAACTGCAACTGGAGAAGATCAAGAATTCAATTATGAAATACCTGGGGATTTACAATAGGCATCTTTAAACTCATCTTTAAAACTCATTTATCATTCCTTCATCTACTTAACAAAATGTTAGTACCTATTATGATGCAGGTATTATATCTGTTTCAATACTGGAGGGGAAAAAAGAGACAAAAATATGTCCTCATAGAAGTAAGAACAAAGAGATTTATCTTGTACTTCTTAATATTGGTTAGTATTCCTTGATTGGCTATCGATGGTGTATTCCTACAGTCTCCAGCTGATAAGTATATAAGTTCTTTCTGCAATTTTTGAAACTATTGCAAATATTGCTAAAATGAATGTTTGTGTGTGTATGCACATACATATATACATACATTTGTGTGTATGTGTGTGTATATGTGGTGCGTGTGTGTTTGTATATATATATATACACTGTATTATATATGTGTGTATGTGTGTGTGTGTACACTGTATACCTGTGCACCTATGTGTACAAGTTAAATTTCTAGAAGTAGAACTGCCTGGTTAAAGGATCTGTGCATTTTAAGACTTGATACATATTCCCAAATGCCCTGTTAAAGATGTTGCCTCAGTTTATCCTCTCCCTCCCTCACCAAAGGCATAAGTAAAAGGCAGGAGAATGGACCACAGAGGACTCGTGTAGTACCAGACCAAAAGGAGCATCAAATCCAACCTCTTCAGCAAATGACCCTATTTTGGGGGGAACAGCCGTCCTGTTTACTCAAGGTCGCTATGTGACAAATATGTCCCCAGCTCAAATTTACAAGTTACAGATGAAGGTGGCTTGTCTTTCAACACAAATCGTCTTTCACCAGGTTGCTGCTGAGCCTCTCAAAGGCTCTACTTAGCACTACTGTGCTCAGAACGTGCCTGGGCACTGTAAGGCCCCAGAGAAAATAAAGATATTTTTCTTTCATATTAGCAGATAGATTTCATTTCTTAGGCTAAAGTATTTCTCCTTCAGAGGAACCTATTTTATCCTTTCAGGAAGATAAACATTGGGAATACTGCAGATGGAATATTTTAAGTCTTTGGCTAAGACCCTTGTATTTTGATGAATTAAATAATACAGAAAAAAAAATCTCTGCACAAGACATGTTTATTTCTATTAATATGCTTGTTCAATATAATTGTCACTAGTTGTTAGCAAAATGCATATTACCAATATTCTTATGTACTACTTCTGGATGAACTGACAAATGAAAATATCCCTTTAAGGTGATTAAAAAAAAAAAATGGACTCACTTTGCTTTGGAGCAGTACCATGCCTTCAATTCTCAGACTTAGACAAGTGGTTGAGATAAAGTCCCAAATTTTTCTGAAGAGACTAAATGTTTATTCACAAGTCAGGAAATCAGGCTCTTGCCTTCCCCAGTAACTGACCGATTCTCTGTATCCAATTACCTTTGTCGACATGCTAGCTTTCCATGAGAGCTATTTCAAGGGCCTCAGTGTACAGGCAGGTAGAAAACTAGTGGGTTCCCTGGAAAATAATCTCACTGCCCTCTTTCCCCTCTTCAGCTCCCATCCATCCCTACATGGTGTAGTATCAAAAGGCCCTCTTCTCATATTCCAGGGCCTGCCTCTCATCTTCCTTTACTCTCTCTAGTTTCTCCCTGCCTGTCTGCTCCCCACCTTGCACTCTCCAAGCCCTATACTCCCACCACCAGTATCCTCACTTTTAGTTTCCACACTGGTCTTCTTCTCCCACAGCCTCCTCCCCCTGCCTTCTCTGGCTTCTCCGGCCTGCTGCCTTAACTCCTCCCTCTGAATTTTACTTGGTCTCCAATCACCAGTCACACTTAAACTTTTCCATTAGCAGAAGCACATTTGTAACTTCTTGACCTCTACATGTCAGTAATCTACAATTCTGAGCTTCCAATCACTGTTTTTATTTCACAGACTGCTGCTACAATCCCAATCTTACCCTGGGCAAAGCTTTCCCCCTTGAAATACTGCATTTCCAATAGTCCATTTTGACAGTGGCCAGGTGTCAAGGACCATCAACTACATTTCAATTACTTTGAATGGAAATTTAAATCAAGGCAAGAAGTAACAAACCCAAAGTGTTGACTTTAAAACACACTGGAAAGGAAAAAAGAAAAAGCCAGATTTAAACTATCTTTGACAGTTTTCAAGCAAGCAAATCCTGCCATATGCAACAATATGGATAAAGCTTGAGGACATCATGCTAAGTGAAATAAGCCATTCACCAAAGGACAAATACTGCCTTTAGATTCCACTTAGAATAGGAATCTAAAAAGCTCAGACTTGTAGCTGGAAGAGCAAAATAATGGCTGCCAGAGGTTGGGGGGAGGGAGAAATGGGGAGCTGTTATTCAATGGGTGTAACTATTTAGTTATGCAAGATGCACAAGTTCTAGATCTGCTGTATAACAATCTGCCTCTAGTGAACAAGACTATTATATGCTTAAAATTTTGCTAAGAGGATAGATCTCATTGTAAATGTTCTTACAACAATTTCGAAAAAATAGCTGATATTCACCAGACCTTTCTGGCTACTGTTTTTATTCAGACAAGTGTCAGTGTTTGTCATTTTTCCAATAACTAGCACTCAGTTGGGGGGTTGCGTGTGTGCACACTGATGAACAAATGTACATGTGCAGACACATGGCTTGGCCCCAGGAGCCAGTGCATGATTAGAGCTGAGGGAGCAGGAAAATGCTGAATCACCTGGAGGCAGGCAAGCCAGTGACAACATCTGTCCCAGGCCTCAGTTCCAGGAGAGGCAGGGAAAGGTTATGGGAGCCAGGGACACTGGAGGAGTGTCCCCTCTGCCTTAGCCTGGCCATCTAGCTTCCTGGTTTCATAAATAACTTCGGCAGAAGCAACTCCCTTGGACTTTCATCCTTCTATACTTTCCCTCCCAATTCTGCTCTTTCCTATTTTATCTACCCTACGGCTGAGGGTGGGGGTGGAGGGGTGGGGGGTAGACCGTAACACTGTAGCTATCCACTGATGTTTTCAAACACAGGTACCACTCCACATTCACAGGTCACACCCATCATTTAACTAAGCATACCTCTCTATTGGTTGGGTTGATAAACATAGATGATAGATAAACATACAAATGCATAAACATACAAATAAGAAGGAATGAAAATGAATGCATCAATGTGCTGTAAAAATATAAAACTACACACCACTGGCTAATACTTAATGACAACATTACTAGTTTGAAAATCAGATACTCCAGTAAGTCACCATTACAAAGTTAAACACCTTTAAGAGCTGTTATCAGACACATGTCACTCACAGAGTATGTTCATAAAGTAGAAACCTAAATTGAATTAATAAGGTACATGTATTTGTTATTCAATTTCTGTTATATCTCTAATATTTTGTTTCTTTGCTCACTCATTGCTACTTAATAAACACCCACATCCTCTACTTCTCACCAATTAAGTGGTTCATTTAACAGATTCTGCTGATGTATCAAAAGATAAAAATTACTGCTATGAGCAATTCATATTTTTTGCTTAAATTTTTTTTTTTTTAGCAAAATCATTTTGAAATCAAGAATTTTCCAGTACTGATATTGCTCACATAACCAAGTTAACAGTCATCTGTTAACTGCCATCATATTATTTCAGAGGCAGATTGCATGTTTTATTTTGGTTGCCTGGGGCCTAAATGGGATTGAGTTTTAACATCATCAAATTAACTTGTGGAAGGGGCCATGGGACAGCTGGTGAAAGTCAGTTTTTGACCTGGATGCCGACCACCTGGTGTATTCAGTTTGTAAAAACTCATGAAACTGTAATCTTATGACATGTTTCCTTTTTTGCATTACATCACACTTCAAAAAGAATTTTAAGAAATAAGCATGCTCTCATCACATCATGTTACAGGAGACTGGGACATAACCATGAATACGATTCACTAACAGTCTATCTGGTTAAATTACTGCAATAGTTGCTGCTTGAAACAAAGACATTTCAGTCCCTGAACTTACCTGGTAGTGCATTTCTATTTGTGGGGGAGGGAGGAGGGCAGGTCTGAGCTTGGCCAACAACAATATCCTTTCTCCCCAGCTTTATTGAACTGTAATTGGCATATGACACCGTATAAGTGTAAGGTAGACAATTCTTGACCTGATGCATACATATTATAAAATGCCACCAAAGCATTAACTAAAACCTTCCTCCTGTCACATAGTTATTTTGTGTGTGTGGTGAAAATATATGAGATCTAGTCTTAGCAGCTTTCAAGTATATAACATATTATTACTATCATCACCATGCTGCGCATTAGATACTCAAAACTTACTTATCTTGTAACTGAAAGCTTGGCCCCTTTCAACAATGGCCTTTTAATAATGATTAAACAATGAATTTTGCTCTCAGGCGAGTTGGGGGTTGGGTTATGGCTTGACCTTGAAGAAAAAACCTGGCCTGTGACCACAGCGAACTCCAAGAGACTCCACTCAGTGGCAACCAGCTGTGCCTGTCCGTCTATCAGGCAGTTCAAGTTCAGGGATGTCAGAGCCAGTTGCCACAACCTATTTACAAAGTCATACTCCCACTATCTCTCTGTCTAAATCCCTACTCATACCTTCCTCCTCCAGGACATCTCTGGACCTCTAGACCCCATTTCACCACTCGTTCCTCCTCTGCTTCAAACAAATCTACCCCTTTTAAAGAAAAAAAAATCCCTTTCCTTAAACTGACCTTTGATTGATTTCTTCCCTTATGTTTGTTGGTTGCTTTCTATTTCCCTAGAGCTCTGGGTGTTACTCAAGTTCATGGAACTCACATTTGTGACAGTGTGTGGAGTAGGGGACTCTTCTGGTGGGACAGGGGAGTTTGCCAAGGGAAAGTAGCAGGTTTTTTTTTTTTTTTTTTTTTTTTTTTTTTTTTTTTTTTTTTTTTGTGCCAGAAGTTGAAGGTGAAGGAGTTTGGACGGAAAAGGCCCAAACCCTAGGGCAGGTGAGCCACCTTAGGAGTGGGGGGAAATGGAAGGTCTTCTGGAAATGTTGTCTTAGGCATTCCCTTGAGAGAACACATAGACAGCACAACAGTTGAGGGGATAGGCTCTGAAGCCATACTCAGAGAGTGCGTGACTGTGGGGAAGTTATTCCATCTCTTGGTTTCCTCTTTTGCAAAATTGAGATTACAATAGTACTTATGCCATAGGGTTGCTATAAAGAGTAAACAAAATGATGTATACAAAGCTCTCAGTACTGTGGTGAATACATAGTTAGCACTCAGAAAGACAATAAAATAAATCAGATAGTTTAGAGAACGCTATCATTCTCAAAGGGAACCAGGGAACTCGCAAATATACCCATAAGGGACCATTTCAAAACATGCTGAAGTTGGGATAGGTTGTATTTTGCTGCAGGTGGGCTGGGATACTCTCACATGCCATCTAGCCTGTCTATAATTCATCTTAGGGAGCTCTCTAAACTTACTGTACTGTTTCAACTTCATCTCATCTCCTCAGCCCTACCCATACAATCAATCAGGAATCTCATTCACTTCTAATCTCCAACTTCTACTCTTCATCCCAGTCTACTTCCAAATTTGCTTTCCTATTTTCCTTTTTCTCCTTGAAGACTTCCAGTGGCTTCGAGGATTTACTGAACCAAGGTCAAAGAAAAAGTCAAAAGTTCCCCTGGGCAATTACTGTCTTAATGAATTCAATAGGTCTCTCTTACTTCTACAAGATTTTACATCATTCTTCTCCCACAAGGATGACGGTCCATTAAAAGAAAATCTCTTAGGGACTCCCTGGTGGTGCAAGGGATTAAGTCTAAGCACTACGAAGCTATCCGCAACCACTGCAGCATGAGTTCAATCCCTGGCCAGGGAGCTGACCCACATGGTGCAGCAGACCTCTCCTGTCTCACCCACTGCTCCCCTCAGCAGTATATTTCAGTAGATCTGCCTGTTCTGCTCCCCACTCTGTCTCTGGTGAATCACCTCAACCCCCCACCCCCAACACCTCCGGCCTACACCCCTGCTCTTGTATACATAAATAAATAAATCTTAAAAGAAGAAAACATCTCAGTGAATATTCATAAAATGACCCTAACACCTTTTCCTCTCATACTCTCTTCATTATTTATTATTGACTGATTTGAAATGTGTCCTTTTAAGTTATATTGCCACTTGCACAGTCACTCAATTCTCATACATTAGTCTGTCATTAATTCTTCCCAACTGCCCTACACTTTTAAAAACATTTTTGTTCTAATCTAACATTTCTCCCACGATCATTGCACTCATCTAATTAGAGTGCAATGTCTGAACTTTTCAACATAATTTTCCAAAGAGAAATCCTTAATGAATTAGTCTCTTTGAATATCTGATCTTTAACATGAGCTCTAAATGTGGGTTCACACATTTAAGAATTTGTATTGTCAGATTAATCAATAGGAAGAAGTCATTGTCCCACTGTTTTTAATAGATGAGGGACAGAATCATTTTCTCGATATATTAAAGGACCATAAAATCATGAACAATTTAAACTAAAAGGAAAGAATTAGCTTGTATTTGTATAAGCCATTGTCTCTCTCTCATTCCTGGAACACAGACAAGGGACTAGTTCCCTAAGATCAAAATTCAGCCTTTTTTCTTGATCTATTTTATCTCCCATTTCTGTCCCCTACATATTTTATGTTTGATTTTAGTCAAAACACATGCCCATAGACTAATATGAAACTTCAGATTCCTATGCTGTCTCTACTTTAAACACAAACCTGAGGTTTAAAAGGTGAGTCAATGCCTCCCTAGCTCTTGATTTTGTCTTGACTGGCAAAGATAAGCCAGAAGAAAATTACTGTGAAATTTCCTTTAAAGGCCAACTCATTATTTTTTAAATGATTTGCTGCCTAAGAAGACATGGGGATTATTCAAATTCAATACCCCTAGAGGAAAAGAACTTTCTATAAAATGGTCTGGTCCTTCAGCAACTGTCATACAATCTTTTCCAAGTGAGTAATCCCTATTTACCAATAATTGTGATAATGGTGGGGAAAGAATTGTCAATGGTATAAGCTGACATCATTAGACATAAAATATCTCTGAAAGTCCCCAGATATGCATATATACAGTTGAGGTGCACAAGAGAGAATATGACAAAAATGCTGTGTAACTTCTGCAAATGTGATTTGGACAAAGAGGAAAACTTCTTGAGTCCATTCCTTCCCCAGCTAAGGTTTAGTTTTTATTCTTATGCCAGTGCATTATTTCATAAAATAATCATTTCTAAAATGATTATAAAACTTTAATGTTCTCTTCAAATCAGTAAATGCACACCTACACCCCAGCTTCCTACAGACTGCTGAGGGGGCTGCTCTGAGTCACCTCTGGGCCAGCACTAGACTGTAATTAAATCGCATCTTGCAGCTTCTGGAATGTTGGACTTTATTTGCTGAGACACAGAAGTAGTTGCTGGGCTTTCAAGTTGTGCATTTAGGTATCAAGGATGAATCAAGAAATGAAGAATACCAAACTTTAAAATTCAGTAATATGTGTCATTATTTACAATAGCTGAACTATGGAAGTAACAACATAAGTGTCCACTGATAAAGGATTGGCTCAAGAAGCTGTGGTATATCCACCCAATGTAATACTATTCAGCTATAAGGAAAGATGAAATGCTACTATGTACAGCAAAATGGAAGGAACTCAAGGGGGTTATCCAAAGAGAAGTAAGCCAGAAAGATAAAGATAAATATTGGACAATTAACATACAGGAGTAATTAAGGAAACCAAGTAGATGAATTGATAAAGCAAAATAATCACAACCTAGCACACACTGATAACTGAACTGAGGTTTCTGAGGTTAAGCAGGAGGTGGGAGGGGGGTTGTTGCTATTTTGATGAACCCATCATTGCTGATTCTGTGAAGAAAAACTAGTCCCATTTCAGGAACAGATCTAAGATTCTGAAATCCCAAGCACTGAAAAACCTAAATGATCTGTCCGTGTAATTAAACTCTTCTCCTTTTAAAGAGTTCGGATCCCAATTGCTTTATTAAACTTTTGAACCTCTGGCAGTGGCCTACCACAGTTTTATTGTCATGTGAGAAAAATAAAACAATTTCAAAAAGCAAAAGGGTAGAGGGAGCTAGATGGATTATGGTGGAAAGTTATAGGTATTTGGGTAGTGGGCATGATAGTGTAACATTCATCTGAAGAGATGTGAATTTCTACTTCCAAATCATGTACAATGTTGTAAACCACTGTTACCTCAATTAAAATAATAAGCAGCAGCAATAGCAAAGGTCACCTCCCTAGTCTGTTAGTTACACTGAATAAGCCTGAATTGATAAACTGTGTTTATTGTTTGTCTGAAGCAGTTAACTCTTAAAACCCACAGTGGAGAACAAAGCACTAAGCACCTCCAAGCAACCAGGGCCAATTCTCTACCCTTGGGGCTGGCATCTTGGAACTTGCAGGATCAACACCTCTCCACACTGTCATCCTTAGTTTACAAAACAGGGCAGGAAGAGAGGGGAAGTACATGTCTCTTTGAGAGCCTGCTTAAAGCAACCAGTAAGACCCTTTAGTAAGTAGTTGTGATACGAAGACAACAGCTTTCTGTGCAACTGTATTCATCAACAGCAGTGAATTAGTAAATATAATGGGAAACAATTTCATTCAAGTAACAGCAAAACTACAAAATAGCAAGGAATAAATTTCTAAAATTGTGTGAAATGTAAAGGCATAAAACTGCAAGTCTTTATAGGCCGTGAAAGATGACTTGACTAAGGGAAAAAACACATCATCACGTTCCTGGATGTAAAGATGTCAGTTCTTCCGCAATGAGTCTATAAATTCAATGCATTGCAAAAGCACCAGTCTAAAATCAAAATCTCATATATTGGCCAACAATCAAGTCAGAGTAGATCATATATCTTAATGTAAAACTATCTAGCAAAGTAACATTTAGAAGACAGCAGAAGAGGAAATCTTTGTGATTAAAGAGTTCTTGGATATGACAACAAAAAGCACAATTCAGCTAAGAAAAAAAAAGGATAAACTGGACTTCCTCAACATCTAAAATTTTTGCTCTGGGAAAGATACTATTAAGAGAATGTTAAGCTACGCACTGGGGAAGTTATTTGCCAAGCATACATCCAACAAACAGGACCACCTGCACACTTTATGAGCCCCAGCACAGACTGGAAACGTGTTGAAAGATATACAATATCTTTATATATATAACATACAATATTATATGTCAGATATCATATATACTATAATATCTACCATATAATACATAAGAATATATAAGAATAATCCTTCTATATAAGCATTTCAAAGAGCTTCCAGATTGTTGAACACGCTGAGGTTCTGGGGGGACAGTGATCCCAGAAGGGGCATGGAAACTCTGTGTATGGGGAGAAATATCCAGTGAGGCCAGAGGCACAAGGCTGAAAGAATTCACCAAAGATAGTAGAGAATAGAAAAGGTGGATTTGTTGAAATACCCTGCAAGGGAGCAAGGGGCAAGCCAGGAGTGGTTTGCGTGAGAAGGATTTGGGGCTCCCTTTTAAAACCTGTTTTGGTGGGTTTTTCATAACTGGGAAGTGGGTCGCTGCCAGTTTTTATTTGCTGGGACTTCAGGGTTCATGGGGCCTTCTCCACGGAAGGTGTCCTGCCAGGTTCTGTTTGTCGTGTTTCTGCATTTCTGGGAATTCTTTTTTTTTTTAAAAAAAAATATATATATATATATAATTTATATCTTTTATATTATTGTGTATTCCCCGTGGGCAACCCACCACCAATTCACCCGTGAACCGTCACCATAGTCCCTTGTGCTCTTTACTCCCCCGTTTCGAACCCTTATCCTCCCCCTCCCTCACTGAATGTCTCTCATTTCTGGTTGCCTACTAGTTTTTGTTAGGACACATGCACCCCTATGTTTATTGCAGCACTGTTTACAATAGCTAAGATATGGAAACAACCCAGATGCCCAAAAATAGATGACTGGATCAAGAAGATGTGGGACATATACACAATGGAATACTATTCAGCAATCAAAAAAGATAAACTCATGCAATTTGCAGCAACATGGATGGAGCTAGAAGGAATCATGCTCAGAGAAATAAGCCAGAAGGAAAAAGAAAAATATTGAATGGTTTCACTTATAGGCGGAATATAGGGGAAACAAACAAGAGATCAGGAGGAGAAAAACAGCAATAACAACAAAACCAAAACATTTCTGGGAATTCTTGAAGGCTCCCTATTGGCCTTGTGAACCCATGGCCAGGTTCCCATGGCAACTCTATGGGCTCCCTTTCCTTATATGTTTTGTGTCTCCCAGCACAGTTCAGCTGAGTAAAGTGCAGAGACTAAGTTTTAATCTTATTAAATGATACCCTGACACTGTGCACTTCCCTCCCCCATACCTGTCCTATGCATCTTTCCCGTTTAACTGTTCCTGATTTGTCCTTTGTAAATAAGAACTGGTCCTTGTAAATAAGAACTTGTCCTGGTAAATAAGAACTTTCTCCCCCAGAGTTAAAAGTTTCAATCTCTTGGGTCTGCCTTGTAAGAGAAAAAATTCTCCTCTCCCTGTCTTTATATGGCTCTCTCCAGAAAACTTCTTGATAGCTCAACAGCCTACGTTTTCATGTTTAGCACCACACTCCTTACCTTGCCCTCTCTCCCTGTTCTTATTTCCCCCTATTACATCTCCACAAACATGCTCCCAACTCAATTCGCAACATTCCTGTTAAGAATCTGTTTGTTTTCCCTCCTCTTCTGACTATTTTTTCTTTAGAAGTAGGTCTCTTTAGAAATGTGAATAAAATTCTGCATCTTCTAGACACACACACACACACACAGAGAGAGAGAGAGAGAGAGAAAGAGAGAATTTCAAGATTTTAATAGCAGAACATTAAACAAAGTATATGGTCCTTTTGAGTGTCAGACCTTTTGTGACTACACAATTCACATTCCCATGAAGTCACCGTTCAACAAAGGAATTGTATCTCAAATACCTCAAGGACTCTCGATACTCAATATTAAGGAAACAGGGCCTCCCTGGTGGCACAAGGGGTTAAGTCTCAGCACTACGAAGCTATCCACAGCCACTGCAGCACGAGTTCAATCCCCAGTCAGGGAGCTTCCCACATGGCACAGCAGACCTCTCCTGTCTCCCCTCCTGTTCCCCTCAGCACTGTATTTCAGTCAGTCTGTCTGTTCTCTTCCCCATTTTGTCTCTGGTGAATCCTCTTACCAATCCCCCCGCCCCCACTTCTGGCCTACACTCCAGCTCCTGTATGCATAAATAAAATAAATCTTAAAAAAAAACGGTAAGGAAAGAAACTGTCTTAAAAATGGGCAAAAGATATGAACAGATACTTCACCAAAAAGGACATAAATATGGTAAGTGAGCACATGGAAAGGTGTTCGACAACAAAACATATTCAACATAGTTAACTACCAGGGAAATGCAAACTAAAACCATGACCGTGTAATATGAAGAAATTTCAGTCACAGTTCTATGGGAAACACCAGGATACATATAACATTTACTGGAAAACATGCAATATTAAAAATAAATACATGATGGGAGACCACTATACACTTATCAGAATGTCTAACATAATATCAATATCAATAATGCTGACAAGAATGTGGGGGAATTGGTGCTTTTATCTATTGTTGGTGGGAATGTAGAACAGTACTGCCATTCTTGATAACAGTTTACAGTTTCTTACAAAGTTAAACATACACTTTCCAAACAAACCAGGAATCCCAAGGAAATATGCTCACACAAAATCCTGTACATGAATACTTGATAGCTTTATTTAAATGATCAAAAACTGCAAAAAACCTAAACTCCCTTCAGCAAGGGAGGATGGATAAGTTGCAGTATATCCAAATAATGGAATACTAGTTAACAACAAGAAAGAACAACTCAAGAACTAGCATTAATTTCAAAGACTTTATTCTGATTGACAGAAAAGTCTCAGAAGGCACATACTGTGTGATTCTATTATATAACTTTCTCAAAAAGACCAAACTATGGTGACAGAGAATAGAAAGTGATTGTCAGTGGTTAGGGCTGGAGGAAGATGTGACAACAAAGGTTGTAGCAGGGAATTTTGGGAGTGATGAAACTATTCTGTCTGCTGATTGTGCCTGCATAAACCTATATATGCATTAAAACTCACAGAACTGTATATATCCCCAAAGCCCATTTTATTATATGTTCATCTTTTTCTAAGTTCCCAATATAATTTTTAACTGGAAGTTGAAAAACTTAGTATTAAAAGACAGTCAAAAGAGAAAATGTACAAGGAAAATGAAAACATTTTGGAAAAGAATAGTACTTGAAGACCTGTTCTACCATATTTAAAAATATCCTATTAGATGATCATAACTGCAAAGTAGAGTTGGTATAGACAGATCTATACAAAGACAGATAAATCAATGGAAGAGTCAGAAGCAGTTACATACAAACTTAGCTTATGATAAAGTTAACATTTTAGAACAGCAGGAACACGATGTACATTGGGAACTAATGGATAACCATTTATATAAAGCAAAGTTATATCACACTATGCTAATAATAAATTTTAGCTGTATTAAAGAACTGACTGTACAAAACAAGATTATAAAAGGGTTCTTCGGACACGTGTGTGTGCATGCATGCATGTGGGTTACAAGAATGCTTGCTTGAGCATTATAATAATAGGAGGGGGGAGAAGAAGGAGAAGGAGGGACCGAAGGAGAGAAGGGAGGGAGGGAAGGAAGCAAAGAGGAAATGTCCATCAGAAGTTTAATATACATTCACCTATAAAATGGGTTTATTGATATATGGTCTGATATGCAAAGATTTTAAAAATGTAAAGCAAACTATCCAGAATGAGTTCTTCATATCAGAACTGCATACAGATTGATCTGGAAGACCATGTTCCACACTGATAATAATGGGTTAGAAGGCAAAGAGGGTAAAGCAAATATTCACTTTTTACTTTAAACACTTAATTTTTTAAAATTTTATCATTGCAGAGGCCTTCCTGGTGGCGCATGGGGTTAAATCTCAGCACTATGAAGCTATCAGCAGCCACTGCAGCACGAGTTCTATCCCCAGCCAAGGAGATTCCCACATGGTGCAGCAGACCTCTCCTGCCTCGCCTGCTGCTCCTCTCAACAGTGTACTTCAGTCTGTTATGCTCTCCACTCTGTCTCTGGTGAATCTTCTCACCACCACCACCCTCCCCCCGACACCTCTGGCCTACACCCCAGCTCTTACATGCATAAATAAATCTTTAAAAAATTATCACTGCATATAGCAATGAATTATTTATCGTTAAAATATAATTTCATCATCATGTCATAGACACAAGCAAAGGGGTCTGAAGGGAGCCGAGGGAGTCCGGAGAAAGGCTCAAGTCAGTGAGAGGCTGTCACAAGACAGAGGATACTTTGTGAAGTGACTGCCAGCCCCCTCTTGGCTGCCAGGGTTTTTTGTTCAGGCCAGACCTGTCCCTTTGCCATCCAAAGTCTCAGTTCCCCAATAAGAAATAGTTGTTGAGGATTTAGAAGATTCTTCCGGCTAAGGTCCAGGGTTAATGCTTACTGATTTGCATTTTCCAATACTTTGCATAAGAAAAGCAAGAAAAAGAGATACCAAGGCAGTGTTAAACTGTGAAGAGAAAGTTCTAGCTCGTGCTCTGAAACATGATGGCCAGTCATATTCAGTGTTATAACAGGCTTAGAGACTGCAAAGCTAATAGCCAGATCCACTGAAATACCTCAATAACTATTTCCTGCGGGATTTACGAGCCATTAAAGAACACCACTAGTAATAATGACACAATAGTTTACACACACACACACACACACACACACACACCTCTACACACATACATAGACAGTTACATAGAGTGTTTTGCTATTTACAAAACCCTCTGTACACAATTTTGTATTTGATCCCAAAGGAGAATGTGTGTTACCAACATGACTTGATGAACAGGAAAGTAGAAGCCTGGAGAATTTCATAGTCTGAGAGTAGTTCTCACACAGGGTCTCAGGGCCATCCAGGGGGGTGTCTAGACATAGGTGAGGTGCGTGTACCACCAGGATGCATACCCCACAGACCACACCCGAGGAACGTTTGTAGCTTCTTTAGAAAACTCCATCTCTCGCTTTTTAAATTTTTACTCAATAAACATCAGCTTGTAACATTCTATGTTTCAAGTTCACAGCACTATAATTTGACATTTGTATATACTACATTATGGTCCACCAAAAGCCTAGTCTATTCACCACCATACAATGGACACCCTTCCCCCATTTTACTCATTCCCAGCCCTCTTTCCTTCTGATAACCCACCATTCTATTTGTTTTTGTTTTGTTCTGTGTTTGCTTGCTTTGTTTCTTTATATTCCACGCAAGTGAAACCTTCCAGTATTTGTCTTTCTCCTTCTGACTTATTTCACTCAGAATAAAACCCTCTAGGTCCATCTATGTTGTTGCAAATGGCAACACTTCATCTACTTTCAAATAACTGAGTAATATCCTGATAATTGTGTATATATACGCATCTTCTTGATCCATTCATCCATCAGTGGGCACTTACGTTGTTTCTATATCTTGGCTATTGTGAATAATGCTGCAATCAACTGAGCAGGCAGATATCTTTTAAAATTAGTGTCTTTGTAGTCTTTGGATAAGCCCAGAAGTGGAATTGCTAGATCATGTGACATTTTTATTATTAATTCTTGCAGAATCTCCATACTGTTCCCCCAGCGACAGCACCAGTTTTCATTCCCACCCGCAGTGCATAGCTGTTGCTCTTTCTACACATCCTCACCAACATTTGTAGATTCTTGTCTTCTTGATGACAGCCATTAGCACAGGTGTCAGGTTATACCTCATTATGGTTTTGATTTGTAGTTCCCTAATAATAAGTGATGGTGAGTACCTTTTCATGTCCCTGTTGACCGCCTATATATCTTTTTTGAAAAATGTCTACCCAGTTCCTCTGCCCATTTCTTATCTGGGTTACCTGCTTTTTATTGTTAAGTTGTGTCTGTTCTTTATATAACTTTATATATATTAACACCTGGTCAGATATATGATTAGCAAATATCTTCTTCCATTTGACAGATTACCTTTCTGTTTCGGTGTTGACCTCCTTCATTGTGCAGAAGTTTTTAGTTTAACATAGTCCCATTTATTTATTTGTTTCTTTCACTTCCTTTGCCCTTGAATTCCCAAATAATTTTTAAGCCTGATTTCAAGGTGTATATTACCTGTTTTCTTCTATGCGTTTTATAGTTTCAGGTCAGTTTCATCTCAGCAATGGAAAGAAACAGTTTGAAAAACATGACTCTAAAAATACTTGTTCAGTGACTATATAAATATAACACATACATGTATGCATGCACATAAAAACTCCTTTTGTTAGAATTATTGATGTCTCAAATAACAGTCAAAATTACTTCAACAGAATAAACAATAATATTCTCAAGTTAAATCAAGTTCTGCCTTATGTTTTAAAATTATGTTTAAAATTATTCAGTCACTTTAATTTTATTTATAAAACAAGTTGCTTCAATGAAAGAATTCCTTTAGCTGTGTTCATGATCTTAAGTTCTTTAATATTGCTTAAGCAAATTCGAGCTATATTTGGAAGTCACGGTGAGTTAATTATCATAAGGTCATTGAGTAAAATTATCCCTTCATGACATAATTTACCACTTTAAGTGACCTAACATAGCTTCCTACAAACAATAATAAAAAAATTAATGTAATGTGTATAGTTCAGTATAAAAACATTCTTAGTTTCAGAGTTATGAGTCAACGGTCCTTAGAACCAGTAAAACACGTTTTTTAATATTATAGGTAATCCCTTTGTTCATCTTAACAAGGAGATTTAGAAAGAACTTAAACTTCAGTTGGGACAATATAGAGTAACTACGGATTCCTCTTAAATCATAGGTGAATATATGGGAATTTTTTTCCTCCAACAAGATGTGATGGCGAGTTCAGTGCTCATCTTCTCACAGTAACTTAGCTAACACCTTTTTCATCCCTTTAAGTTTTCTTTTAAAACTGCCACAGGAGATCAGTAATTTCTGTCTTCAGATATAATTTCTAGCTAGAGATGTGTCTTGTCATTGAGCAGCAATGTTGGAAACAGCACGGGCAGAGAAAGAAACAACTCAAGAGTCCAAATAGTGAAAGAGAAAGGGTCACCTAGAGGGACCAGCCCTCTGGAGATGCAGCCTCAAGGCTCACATCTCTGGAGAAAGGGCCCCTTTTCTCACCCAGTCTCACACTTTTATTAGAAGGGCTTAGATTCCAGGAGGGTGGGCAGTAGAGAGGAAGGTGCCTGGTGGGGATGTGGATAGGGGATACATCATAGCCTTGCACAAGTTAGGGGGCAGGGACTATCAGGCAGTTGCCCTTGGGGCGCCAAAGCTGCTACTGCTCCAAGCATCCTACCTCTAATTCTATTTACACTTAACTTCCTATTGAAGTGGTCTAGCTGGTTATGCTAATCTGGCCATAATGTCTGCCTGCTGTTTTCAGCAGATACACTCAAACCGGACTTTTATCCCGGAAGAGGGGCCCTGCCTGACTCTTCATTCTAGCATCCCAGGAACAAAGGGTGGGAGCTGAGGATCCCACAGAGATGAAACTTAAAAACTTCTGTTTAAATAAGAAAAGTTCTGCAAAATAAGATGAAGCTTAACATGCTTTGTTCTATCATAGTCACCACCGTGCACTATGTTAAGTGCCATATTTACAGCACGTCCTTTAGTCGTCACAATATTACAGTGAAAGAAGCAACAAAACTGTCAAAGTTTGAGCAACTTGGTCAAGGCCATTCAGGGGTGCATTTCAGAACCCAGACTCAAACCTCACAGGTTCACGTGACTCCAGACCACGGTTCTTCATCTGAGAAGATGGATATAAAGCCCTAGATGTGGACTCTTAACACTTGAAAAGTGCACACTCATTTAACTTTTTATTTTCTTTATTGGCACTTCATTCTAGAATTATCTACTCTGTCCTTGCCATGCTCGTGGACATATCATAACTGCTAGTGGATGAGATCCTGAGGCCTCACATTCTAGTGATGAGGAAAGATAAACATGTGAACAAGTGAATGGATACATAAAGAAAAACACCAAGTAATGGCTCTGTCGAACACTAAAGAGGGAGGGATTTGAGTTGTGAGAGCTTGGAGAATAAGGAATGTTTTTCAGTATCCTCTGACTTGTCTCAGACAATGGTTTGCACACAGTAGGATAAACACAGGTTATTTAAAGGGTAGAGCATTCTCTGTGAGAATCATATATAATTTTTTTTTGAGGTAACATTGGTTTACAACACTGTAATAATTTAGGGGAATATGTTGACACCCTCTCAGATGTGTGCCACTAGCTCCCCACCCCCACTGCCAATGCCCCCTTCCCATCCAACCATATTTTTGAAAGTATATCATGGTCTTCTGGAAATTATAGTCCTGTCTAGCTTTAGTTTATTCTACCTACATTTGAAGTAGAATGCAGAAGGATTTTCCTCCTTTGTTCTATAGGGTGGGAGGGTAGAGTAGCAGAACTCATCCTCAGTGTAGCCAAGAAGATCAGAAAATTCTGGAGAGCTCAACATGGCGAGTTGTATTGATAGAAAAATGCAAAATTTAACTTAATGAATGAGGGTATTTGACATATAAAAGTCTGATCTTGTGGCTTGTTTCTCAAAATTCTCCCATAACCCAAATTACTATTGGATAAGCCAAGGTTTCTGATTCATTAGGTTTAGAATATCGCTCTACATTTTGCTTTTTAGCAAATTTCCAGGTGATAGTGATACTACTGGTCCAGGGACCCCACTTGGACATCCACTGCCCTAGGGCTTCGGACTCAAGCATCTATAGGTAATTCAGATGCGCGCCCAGGGTTGCAAATTACTGGACTAGCATCTGCCGGTCATTATGTTGGTTGTTTAGATCTTGTGTAGCTTCAGCAACATCACAAGATTCAATTGAAGACAGTTTCCAGTTCAATTTCTTATTTCACTTAAATTATGGATTTTCCTAAATGCCAACTTGGACTCATTTGTTCTAGTAAGACCACTGAGGTGGTCTAGGAGTAAGACCTAGTTCTTAACACCTAGTTCTCCCATGAAAAGTCTGAGGAATCCAAGAAAGACAGGTAGCTCTGTCACTCCTTCCTTTCTCCTAAGTGAGCAGGACACTTTTATCAAGCATGTACTGTGTGCTGTGTGTGTGTAAACACACGATACACCTAGTGTACATATGTACACACATGATAGATCTTCAATCTATCATTTCTTCACACAATTTCGACTTTGAAGACTAAGATTGACAGCTAACATTTTCCCATAAGGCGATGACATATTTGGGGAGTTTCAAGGGTTATTTTTGTGCTTATTGCACAAAGGGGAAGGAATACAGAACATGAGGCTTGAGTCTCCCAAGAGTTAATGAAAACAGAGCAAATCCTGTGTTCACTGATGGTTTATAAAAGGGACATAGAATGAGGAAATCCACTACGAGTTCTGTGGTCAAGTTTTTCAGATAGACTAGAACAACTGGGTCTCCGAATTGTTTGGCTTCTCGAAGCTTGGCTTTTGGCTGCGTTACTTCGTAAGTATGCTCCTAGTGTCATGCCAAATCTCAGCTTCTGTACAGGACTTGTGTTTTGGATGACATTGCCATCCTTTCCTTCAAATAAAATATCCTTCTTCCTCGAGACCTAAAAATACTCCTCTGCCTTGGAGGGCAGCCTTGCTTTTATCAACGCCTGCCTACTGGACCAGTTGTTTGGGACAAGCCAAAACACAAAGAAAAAGAAGCAGTTTTGAGGAAGCTGATTCACGCTTGGGTCTCCTTTAAATGTCCAGCTCACCGGGCAAAAATCGTCCCTCTTTCAACAATGAGAAATCCATTCCCACCCACAACGAACACTGTTTTTTCTCTTTTGGGATTTTTGCCAAGAAGTGATCTTGGCAGGGTAGAATAAAAACTGTTTTTATTGACTTTTTATTCTCACAACTGGGACAAAGAAAACTGGATTGGGTAACTTTTTCTAAAAGTATTCAATTTAAAAAGGATTCAATTTAAAGAACAAAAAATTAACTTTAAAATTTTCATCACAATCAAATCAAGTAAAAATTCATCAGAAAAACACTGGGTAATTTCATTTTAAACCACGAGTAAAATTTTATTTTAAGCCATGTATGAGATTTTATTTTAAAACATTTAGTGCTCAATGGTATTGCAGCCTAAGTTCATGGCAGTGTTGTTTGATTAATAGCCCCCTTTGGGGACCTAAATATTGATTTTACTCAAATCAAACCCTTGTGCTTAGTATTGCAGGCGCTCTTCTGTCACATGTGGTGAGAGGGCTTGGTTACATGGCACAGGAGCGGGAAGGAGTCACCGCTATTTCCAGTTTAAAGAAACATCTGCATGAGGAAGGACCGTGGTCAAGGAAGAAGGTAAAGGGTTAGATCCCTGGCAGTGTAGTCAGGAAAAGAGGAGATGGGGGCAGAAGAGGAATCTATCAGTGTGGATTCAGGGGATGGAAAACCAATCATAGCACAGAAGTAACTGAGTGAAAAATGAGGAACCGGGTTTTGGCGTGAAGTAGCCCAGTGGTCTGGAAACTGCGGCAGGTGCTCTGGTCAGCCTCATTTGAAGTTCTGGGATGGGACGTTTCATTCTTAATGAGGTAGTCATAGAAACATCTTCTGACACAACTGTTCTCAACGTGTCTCCTTAGACTTCTCTCTCATACACATTTGATGCCAGCCCAAGAAGATAGTCCCTCCTGCCTCAAACAGGTTTCCAACTCTCCTTCCCAGCTATGTTCTTTCTGATTTACTTTTGAATCTGGAACCTCTTTCTTCCTGAACCTCCACCTGTCCAACAGTACCCTTTCCTTCATGGACTGGCTCAGGTGTCACTTCTGTGAAGCCTTTCCTGACCCCTCATCCAGATGCCATCTTTATTAAAGAAATCTGTATGTATGGCCACATTGAGTGCACTAGTTTGAGGTGACTGAGACAACAGGGCAGCAAAGAACTAGCGGGAGTGGCTCTTCTAGCCCATCTCTTCTGGAGTTCTACACTTAAACTTGTCTGCATTCCAGAATAGCCATTAGTATACTTATATTGGTGTGTCATTTTCCTTTATTCACAATATTGTAAAGCTTGGTTAAGGTTAGCAGTTTACAAACTAATCTAGTTTGTAAATCGAGTTGTAAAATAGTTTTACAATCTAGTTGTAATCTAATCTAAAGGAGTTAGAGCAGTTCTAGAATGAACAGCAGATTTGCATATTTTCGACATCAATAGTAAAGAAGAGTGGAACAGGAAATCTTTATTACAGTTCCAGGAAATCACCACATCCTTCCAAATCATAGTTTCTTCAGCTATAAAATGAGAAGAATTTATCTGCCCTACCCATACCCTGTGAGTTTTTGAAAGAAAAAAGTAAGATAATGCCCATGAAATGTTTACATCCTACAAAATGCTCTGTAAATAGTGTAATCATCAAAAAAGCAATGATTGTTTATTCCTTAGTTAGTCACTGACACATATTGATACCTACTATTTGATAAGCTAGAGGATATGAAGACCATCTACACATTGATTATAGTTCTTCTATTACTTAACAGCTTAACCTGATGCAAGCTGGTGAATGTTGAGATACGCTAAAGTAAATGCAATTTTCTCAACATCCACCATGAAGAAGCAATTTCTCTTAACTTTTATTCTTTGTTGTTCTTCTTCCAAATTCTAGAATATCCACTAATTTGTAGTATTGATTGTTTTTGTGATCAGGAGAACAAACAATATTGGTTTAGTCTTCAGGAGGTTTGTTTTGCTTTTCCCAAATCTCTCCATCAAGGGTCACCAAACTGCCTTGTCTCCACACAGAGGATGTGCTTTGTACTGCTGGGCCTTCCAAGTGGTGAGCACCATGCATGGCCCATCTTCCTATCTCCTAAGTGCTAACAGGTTGTTTTATATATATCAAACCTCTGTATTCTTGTTTTTTAGTATAGCGCAGTTCTAGCAACTTCCTGGACAATTCTATCCATGAGTATTCATGGATACAAACTTTCCCTCTCCTACACGGATTTCAAATTAGGACTTAACAGTATATTATTTGAAGCTTTAATCTGCAACTACTGAAAAGAACCCTGTATTATATGACAAAACTAAATTGACCATTCCATCTCCTTGAGTAGCATTCCAATAAGCTACTTGCTATCCATTTTATTTTTTCTATATAAGGCAAATTCTCAAAAAATTCTACAACTGTACAATCAGAAGTATAGGTTCCTACCATTGGGACTTTCTAAGTGTGAGTTACAGGTGCAAAGATACCACATTTGGGCTAGAAAACCAGCACATTCCTAGAAAACAGCTTCCACACATCCATAGTTTTCAACATGCAAGTCGATGGCCCTGGAATCTAGTATAGGAAAGGGAGATAAGTGGACACAGAAACATTTACATTTTGGATCCTGATTTCTCTAGCGCTTAGCCTCTCATATCTTTAATTCTGTGGTCAATTCCTTCAATTCCCTCTGTCCTTTTCTTCTTCTTTAGAGCGATACATTTTTGGAAAATCATCACTTATATTTTTAAACAAGTAAGGAATATACACAGCCCAAACTCTGAAGGTACAAATGATATAGTATGAAAAGTCAGTCTCCGTTTCACCCTGTTACTAAACATTCAGTTCTTCTCCCCAGAGATCACCAGCTAACCAATTTCTTAAGTACCATTACCTTTCCACCACTAACCCCCTATCCTGGGTTCTTATTTCTTCACACCTATCTAAATGTCACAACTTAAACCAGGTTGTTGATCTCCAGGTCAAACTATCCTTCCTTTATCAGGTAGAATAACTGCAAAAAATGTCTGCGTAAGACCTGGGTTGGAAATTAATGTACATAAGATATACAAATGATTCAAAAGAAAGAAGGTGGCAATGGGAGTTTACTTAAGTGGCTGGCATATAGTAATGCTCTGTAAATGTTCACTGGGTGACTGAAATGATCAATGAAATGAGCATTCATTGTCATAAGAATCAAAGGAAACTACTTCAAGGTCACAGAGAATTCAGAATAAGAACTTACAAAAGATGGGCTTCATAGTGATCACAGTTATTAACATCTGTCAGACTGTCCTAAATTTGTAAGCATTTTATTTATTTTATTTTATTTATTCCTGAGCCCCCCACCCCCTTATGAGTACCACTTCATTATCTACTTTACAGATCAGGGAAAATCTTGGGAAAGTTTAATAAATTTCTAATGATACCCTGCTAGTATGTAGTCAGAAGTCAAATCCAGGTTGCAATTTCATTTGTCAGGGACAAGAATGATTAGAATGACAAAAACTGGAGCATGTGGAATTTATAAACTAGAATCTGGAGACACTTTTCTATATGTTCCCATTATTGCAGGAATAGATGAGGAGTTGCATAAAATATGGTTTTGTTTGAAGAAACTGTACTCTACTTTTTTAAACTGGTTATCACCCGAGCCACTCTGTTAGTTCTCTCTTGGCATCTCAGTTAGATTAGGACCCTGTAAAGACAGGGTCTGTGGTTGCTGCCCTCTGATCTCCTGATTAGTGTTAGCAGATATCCCAAGAAGTAAGCAATACAAAGTGGAAAGCCCCTCACTCATTAGAACAGTAGTCAAAATATTGGTGAAATCAAGAAAATTGCTCAAAACAAATGTGTATCTTTGACTGACTGGTGGAATGGAAAAGCATATTATCCGTACTGACACATTCCACACGCCCTAGTTCTTGGAGAACATTTACCATAAGTCATTAAGCCAAATGGCCTAGGGAACAACGGATGTCTCTTTCAACCACTGGGAATGAGGCTTTGCATTTCCTTCTGTACCCTTAAAAAATAATGTAGTAGACAGCATGTAACTATAAAGATGGCATTCGCCGAGGGAGTGTACAAACTGAGGTGACACAACGTATAGGAGATGACTTAAAATGAAAGGATGTTTCATAAACAACATAAAACAATATTTAATGAAGCACCAAGAAAAAGCCAATGGGCAGTGAGACTGGAACAAGAGAATACTAACATGTTAGTTTGGGCATGAAAGACAGCTGCTCCATGTGGGGACAAAGCACCACAGCTTATCTTAATGCAGAGCTGCCCCTCCAGTGTGTCCCTGAAATTTACTGATGTGCCAAGAGTGTTGAGCCCATCAGCCCCAGGTGGCTGGATGGGCAGGGGAAGCCAGAGCCTGGGGAGGTGGTCTCCCGTGTGAGAGACCTATCCTGGGCTTCCTCAGAGGGTGGCCTGTACTCAATACAATCCCAAAAAGAGGCAAGCACAGAGGTGGCATCTGCCCTGAGCTGAGCGGAACTAAAGTGTGTGTTCACTCCACAGCCAGCTGGGAGCATATTGCTGTTAGCGGTAAGGGAGAGACCCTGTAATTTTGGGGCGGGGGGAGGTTGGTGTTTCAGGATGCCTGGAACAGCACATGCCACCAGAATGCAGTGCCTGGAGTAGGGGTGCTAGGAGGTTGTGGTAGAGGTAGTTCTGAGTTGTGGCTCTAAATCTTGGATGCTGACTCTATCAGGCATGCCTGTGTATTTATGACAATGTGCCCGTTTAGTGGTGACCAACTTAGCAACTGGGTGACGCCTTCAACATGTGAACTCTTGTGAAGATCAGAGATCCCTCATCTTTTGAAATATCTGATATGAAAAAGAGTGCAAGAGAATTCAAAATGCATTCATTGTCCTAGATTTCAACATTCTATTTGTCAATGAAGGAAAAAGAAGTGCTGGTAGACTTTTAAAATAGAAGTTCAACAGTGGTTAAAATATATACATATACATGATTTTATTTTCTTATGGCCTTCTTTTGCACCACCATTGCAATGCCAAATTTCACCATCATTATAATCATCAAGAATGCAAACACTGTATGCCATCATTTAAATTTTTTTTACCCAAGAAATATATGTCATTATTTCAATTATAAATTCAGATAGGAACAAGCTTCAAAGAAGCTAGTTGAAATTTCTCCCTAAAAGTTTAAAAAAGAAGTTATTTGGAAGTTTTATCAGTATTTCATATTTTTCTCAATGCCATATACATTTATTATACATGTATCACATAGAGAAATCTAAAGAAATGATCCACCAGGCCCTTTATAGAAGTAGCCTAATTACTTCTACTTTATCTAGTGGGCTTTACTAATCCATTTTTTCGCAGTGTGCAGACATGAAAAATGTTGGTAAATATTCTCCAAAAGCACCTTTTACTGTTAGAAAATATTCGACCTTTCTCGCTGATACACGTTGAAGGAGTAGGCAGGCAAGGAAATGGTTAGAGAAATAGCTAGAGAAACAGCTTGGACAAAAGTGAAAAATCAAGGCTATCGCTGAAGTTACAGGAATATTGGACCAAGAAGAGGTCTTTCTCTTTAAATTGTTGAAGGCACATAACTTAATTTTGCAGGGATGGAAAGGATCAGCAGGTGAAAATTAACCTTCACAAAGTTAGAATAAGTATTTGTATTTTATTTCAATCATCAAATGTGTTCAACATGAAAAATGATGGCAGGCAAGCGTGAATGGCATGCCGAGCAAGGCCAGAAAGAATTTATAAGAGAAGCCACGTATTCTGGCTGCCCAGCCACTACTTTATCCACTGGCCTGGACCTTCCTTTCAGATCATCTTCTCAAATTATCCATAGGAGATTTAATCACGTAGTCAATAGAAAAATATTTCTAATTATATCCAACCATTCTTAATATGAATGAAAATTATGCGGGGATGTGAGATTGCCAAGACTTTTTTGCCAAACAATTCCTTTTGACTTAAGAAAGAGGCAGCTGCATTGTTTCCATAGCTATCCACATAAAAGAGCCCTTGGAATGAGGCTGACTCGTCCTGCTTTAAAAAGCTCCAAGGTAAGTGGGAACCGGACCTGCCTTTCAAGAGGACACTGGCCACATCGCCCGTGTCTGTCGGCTGAGCTGCTAGCTGGTCCTGCTCCTTTGACAAGGCACGTTTTTTATATCCATGACTTTTATTGCCTTCCATTTACAATAGCAAAGCCCCAAATAGGATTTGTTTTGTCTTGTTTTGGATTAATAATCAAGTGCTTCCCCTTTTCTTTTCTTTTCTTTCTTTCTTTCTTTTTTTTTTAGAGAAAACTGTCTTGCCTCAGACTACATCTTCTCACTTGCTAACAAGGTAAGATTTGAACTAACCAGTCCCTGGAGGAGGATGGGAGAGCCTCTGGGATGGATTTATGTCACTTAGCAACCCTTGAGAAAATGCTAGTCTCAGTAAATTCTTTAACAACTGTGCTTCTGGGAAGATGTTAGAGGGAGAGAGGCAGGACCTTTCTGTTAAAACAATGCACACATCCTCACCTAGGAGTCAAGCATTAATGGGGTGACATTTTAGCAAGATGTTAATAACATATTATTTTGTTTTTATAGGGAAAAAAGTCTGCACTAATTCCTTTGCTAAAAATCTCAAATCTGATCAAAATGCATCCTGTTATTAGAATTCACCTGGTAGATATGATATCCAAGAAATTAAAAAGTATAGAAAAATGTTTCATAGAATCTTCTCTAAAATCTTGTAAGAAGTTACCTTACCAGTGCTGAGTGTTGTATAAAACCATAGCACCCTGAAGTTTTTGTTACATTGATAATAAAGGTTTTCATGTTTTCTCCTACTACATTAGCATTCTAAAGAGAGAGTTGGCTAGATAGCTGATTAAAATGAGTTTGAAGTAATTTGATCTTGTAAGGATTGCAGGAGTATTCTTTGCCAAACTTTTCATTCCACTGAGGCCACTAACAAGCTGCAGATAATAGGGAACAGAGCCTGCACTTTCCAGAAGGAAATTTGAAATAGCAAAGGGAGCCCTTCGATGTAAAAGAATGAGGATGACATTTGCTATGGCTTTTATCCTCCATTAGCTTAATTTGGTTCAACTGATTAACTAGATTTATTATGCAAAGAAATATTAGAGAAACATTAGAGAAATGTTTACTAGAGTAAACATGCATCTGAAAAAAAAAGTAAGCAGAATTATAATCCCCCAAACCATTGAATTTGAGCACTTCTGGCTAAACATCTAAAGGACAAGATAAAGTTATCTTACATTACATGGCAAGAAATGGAATTTTGTTACATTATAATAAATGACAGCATAAACTATGCCAAATCGTTTGTCTCCATTGTAATTTTAACTTCTATTTTCAAAGTATCTTCACTATATCGCATGGAATGTGAATTAAGAAAGGCAGATATTGTAATGTCCATAGTAGGGAGAAATTCTTATTCAATTGTACCTTGATAATCCCAATGGAGACACTAAGGCATTAAAAAGGTCCAGTACCTTACCCAAGGCTGGGCACCTTAGCAGCATTCTGAGACCACAGCCTGGCTCCCTGGTTAGAGTGCTAGTCTCGAGGACGGAAGATGATAGATGTAAAGCCCCGAGGACAGTGTTGGGTACACACTGACCCCAGAGCATTTGCATCCTTGTGATTATCTTTATCTTAATAACTATAGCGTGGTGGACAGTGGTCCGTGGTAGATAGTTGAATTTCCAGCTAGGTCCATGATATATCAGCAATGGAGAGATTTGTTGACACATATGACAGTCCAATATCTCTGGAGTGAAATTCTTCATCTCTTGTAGGACATCTGAGTTCAGCAGCCATGAGCTCAGACCAGGAAATGGCTGTTTTTGGGGAGGCTGCTCCTTACCTCCGAAAGTCTGAAAAGGAGCGAATTGAGGCCCAGAATAGGCCCTTTGATGCCAAGACATCTGTCTTTGTTGTGGACGCAAAGGAGTCCTTTGTAAAAGGGACTATCCAGAGCAGAGAAACAGGGAAAGTGACAGTGAAGACCGAAGCGGGAGCGGTGAGTTGAGAGCCAAGAGCCCATCACATTTTGCTGATTTTTTTGTTTGGTCATTCAACTGACATAACAGTTATCTTTCCTGTTGACCAGACTGTGACAGTGAAAGATGATCAGATTTTTCCCATGAACCCTCCCAAATATGACAAGATCGAGGACATGGCCATGATGACCCACCTGCACGAGCCCGCTGTGCTGTACAACCTCAAAGAGCGTTATGCAGCTTGGATGATCTACGTGAGTGCCCCTCCACCCCAGAACAAAAGTTGTCTTTATCATCATCACCATGCTCCTTGCCAGCCCGTTGTCTGTAGTATAAACGGGTCACGAGTACTACTTTCACTAATTGTAGCCCCCGTTCACTATTGCTAATGTAACACACACGAGTTGGCACTTCATTCTTTGTCTTCTCCTCTAAAGCTTGGCAAGGCCAGGAGAGCAGTCACTGCTTCTATCCCAACCACATGCCTACACCCCTCTCCAATTCCAGTTGCAAATCATCCAGAAGGAAAAGATAAACTTAAGCTAATGTTTTAAAATAATGGTTTTAAAGATCACATTTCACTGATTTCACTCCTCCAAAGTAACAGCAATTTGCATCTGTGTGTAATGGTCTGTTCTGTGTGGAACGCCACCTCCCTCTCCATCCCAACTTCACCAAGCAGAGTTGTTCTACCCCCTTGCTCCTGTCCCTGCAGTAACACTGACCACCTTCCTTCTGCATCCACTGGGAATTCCTCAAGAACACCATCTCGCTCACGTTTCATTCTTAGAGCCTAGCAGAAACCATGCACATAATACACGCTCAGTAAATGTTTTCTAATGAAATGTATTATGGTTCACTGATACTCTGTGTGGTTTAGACAGTGCCGATATTCTGCTGGACACCTGGGCAGGTATAAGGGGCCAGCATCCATATGGTTGACTAGAGCCCACCCTAGACCAGTCATCAAGAACCTTGAAAATTTTCCTGTTGCAATAATAATGTATTTATATTATTTTATGTTGTTTCTCTACTCCTTAGTAGTATTTTGCAAGTATGTCTCCAGTACTGCTACATGCATCCATGTTTACCTTTGTAAGGGCCTTCTTGTGTCATCTTAAAAAGATTCACCACAGTTTACCTAACCATTCCTGTATTTGTCGAGCACTTAAGTTACATCCAAATATATGTTTTCATGAATTTGAACTATCTTAATGTTGCAAAGGAAATTTATGGTTATTTCTTAGAGTAATGTAAATGCAGTAAACATGTTTCATACTACACATTTTAAAAAAACCCAACAGCTTCTGGAGCTTCAGCCATGTGAAAAGTATGGTGACAAATCCCAAAGGGAATGTTAAGTTGAAATTGCAGTCCCTTCCCAACAAGTTTACTATCCCATTGCTAAAACTTCCAGTTATTTTTCCTTCAGATGCCTTGAACAAATGTATTAACGGGCTCCTTTTAGCGCAAATCCATTTAATAAGTGGAATTGCACAAATAACAGAAAAGGTGTTCATGGAGCTATTTCTTTCTTGTTCATTTTCTCAGACCTACTCGGGCCTCTTCTGCGTCACTGTCAACCCCTACAAGTGGCTGCCGGTGTACAACCCCGAGGTGGTGGGCGCCTACAGGGGCAAAAAGCGCCAGGAGGCCCCGCCCCACATCTTCTCCATCTCCGACAACGCCTATCAGTTCATGCTGACTGGTGAGTTGGCTGCTTTCTGTGTGCATCTTTTTAGAGCAGAGTCATAGGAAAAAGGCTCTAACCATCCACCCCACTCTTTGAGATGGTCCCTTTAATTGAGGCTGGTGTATTTGTGAGTGAGAAGGCCCAGGAAGGAGAGAGTGTGAAAAATGAATTGCATTCACTGCTATTACATAATTGCTAATGATGTCTTAAACTTTTAAAAGTCAGGAAAGATTGGTCTTTAATTTACCTTTAAATCACACAGAAACTAAATAAACGAGCACAAATATTTCTACATGTAAGTGTACATACACACACTATCACACATACAAACTCTTGCATTACCAAGAGCCTTTTAAAAACAGAAGGCTAAAATTTCCCTCTGTGGGCTAACCCTCTAGGTCATAAATTGTGATCTATAACTTGTCTATCTTTAGTGTGACATAAATGCTATTGCTGTTTGCCCAGAGCTAAACTGAACATGCTCCAAGATTTTAAGGTGAATCTGCCATTAAGACTGTTACATGGTGAATCTTCCTAGAGTACTCTGTTAGCCAGACCAATCTAGGTTTCTCACAGCAGCTTGGGGAGAGGGCTTAAAGAATTCACCTTCCGAGAGTATAAACATAAAATATCAAAATGAGCTTTTACCTTTCCCTAAATATATGACTAAAGCCATGATTACTTGCAAAGCTACCACCTTTACTAAAATATATTTACTCCTTCTCACTTGCTAAAAATATCTCCAATGTCTAATGCTTATTTTTTATTACTTTCTTGCACTGATGATAAATGTCACAAATTTAAGTTTTTATCTAAACCCAACTGAAGACCCAAGTTATTTTTGATACTTACTTGTAGTAGAGTATTAAAAAGAAAATGCCTGACACTGTATTGTATCTTCTGTTAAACATATGTGTGTGGCTGAAGTTGATGGGGCAGGAGAGCAGGAGCGAGGGGTAATAGAAAAGGTGGTAGATTTACCAAGTTCATTCCACTTTACTTATTGTTTACAAACACATAATAAAATAGTATTAAATGTCTATCATTTCTCTTTTGCAGACCGAGAGAATCAGTCAATCCTGATCACGTAAGTAGGTTTTATACTATCTTTTTAAGGCTGTGAGATCTGTCAGCTTTGGGACCTCATCTGACTTTGTTTATATTGGCAGCGGAGAATCTGGTGCAGGGAAGACTGTGAACACCAAGCGTGTCATCCAGTACTTTGCAACAATTGCAGTTACTGGGGACAAGAAGAAGGAGGAAGCAAGTTCTGGCAAAATGCAGGTGAGTCTGATTGCCAGCTTTGCCTGGGCTGCCAGGTGAGGAATTCCTGAGCCCCACATGTGAGCACTGCCCTTGTTTTTGCAGGGGACCCTGGAAGATCAAATCATCAGCGCCAACCCCCTACTGGAGGCCTTTGGCAACGCCAAGACTGTGAGGAATGACAACTCCTCTCGCTTTGTAAGTCTCTTGGACACTATTGTGAACACTGTTCACTGCTCATAATTTATGGGATGTGTGTGAATACATTCTCTGAATCTCCTTCATTCATATTACATTACATCATGGCTCTTTCCTCTTCTTCTGAGCATGTAATAACACCAATTCATGTCCTCTCTAAAATGGTATGTGACCCTATATCTGAGTTCCTTCTCAATCTGTCAGTACCTAGGATAATTTAAAAATTTTAAATCAAAGAAAAAATTCTCTTACTTAAAAAAGAGGATATACATCTTTTCTACCTGAAGCTTTAATATGAAAGCATTACCATTTCAAGTATCTTGAGTTTCTCAAAAATTTGACATGATTTTCAAAAATGTAATGATTTTAAATCTAGTAATAATACTTGTTTTCCTTTCAAGGGTAAATTTATCAGAATCCATTTTAACACAGCAGGAAAACTGGCTTCTGCTGACATTGAAACATGTAAGTGTTTGAATAGCCTTCCTAATCATTTTTGTTTCTTAGCAACTATAAATTGAAGTAAAATATGCATTTCACATGAACTTTTACATTTTTCCTGTTTGTTATTTGTTTCCTTCCAGATCTGTTAGAGAAGTCTAGAGTTACTTTTCAGCTTAAGGCTGAAAGGAGTTATCATATTTTTTATCAGATCACATCAAACAGAAAACCAGAACTAATTGGTAAGAAATGTCATCATCCTTTTTCAGAATCATTGCACTAGCACTAAGCCATGCATGGCCCAACTTATTCTTCCATGACTGAATTTTGTTGAGTTCATGCATCTTGCTTTTGAAAATAGCTTTGTCAGTTTGGTAAAAATTGTTATATCTTTATTATAAAAATCCAAACCAAAGGGCAAATGGAAAACTGAAAGTAAATCTTTCAAGACCTACCACTATGAAATAAGCTTCATGAACATTCAGAAGAATTTCATTCCAGTCATCTTCTATAGAGATATTTCTTCATATAGTTACATGCAAACAATAACTGAAATCTTAGGTACATGCTCTTTCATAACCTGCTTTTCCCAGGTTATGAGCAATAATGCATATAATGCATGCATATTATTATATAGTACATGCATATAATGCATATAATTATGTGCATATAATGCATGATGCAATCATACATCATGGTTGTTTCCATGTCAGTAGATATAGTTCCACATTACTGTTTCTAATGGTCCCATGGTGTTAATGGTCCCATACTATTAATATTATTTCACACACTAGAAATAAGCACGATTTATTTAATCATGCCTTTTTAAGGATTTTCAAATGGTTTTTCAATTCTGGACCTTACATATACAACACTGGACTGATTATCCTTACAGATAGAACTTTTCCCAATATGTGATCATCTTCTTTGGCATCACATAGTGTCCTAGAATTTGTCTAGATATTTCTTGCTTAACGAAGAGGGTAATTCTTACCTCTCCTCTGTTTCATGTGCTTAGAAATGCTTCTGATTACCACCAATCCATATGATTACCCATTCGTCAGTCAAGGAGAGATCAGTGTGGCCAGTATTGATGATCAGGAAGACCTGATAGCCACAGATGTAAGTTAAACATACGGAAATTGGAATTATTATATTCAATCAGAACCATTTTATCCAGATCTTTAGTTTCTAGTAAAAATAGCAAAAGAGAATACAAGGATAAGCATGGATATTCCACTTGGAGTTACTGAAAAGATTAGGGCGGGCTGCTACAACATTTTACTTTCCCTAAATAGGCTTTTGAAGTCTGTCATTTCTGAGTTTACCTAAATTATTTTTTTTGTAATAAGTACCTCCTCTCAAAATAGCAAGTTCCTTAAGTTTTTTATTCTTGCTCTCTATCTTAAATTGACTTCAAATCTTCAGAGGGTATGCACCTAAGATTCAGGTGCTCTGCACTGGGCTTTGGTTGAACAGGTCCCTATATGCAGCATTTAAGGAGTTTTTGTCTCCCATCAGTCCTGTTAGTTTCCTCAGTTTGACAAACATGGAATGGGAATGTTAAGTGTCAATAGTGTGTGGATCTTAATCTAACAGTTCTGCCGTTGGTTATGTTGGCAGAGTGCCATTGATATTTTGGGCTTCACTAATGACGAAAAAGTCTCCATCTATAAGCTCACGGGGTCTGTGATGCACTATGGGAACCTGAAATTCAAGCAAAAGCAAAGGGAGGAGCAAGCGGAGCCAGACGGCACTGAAGGTATCAAAGAGTCGTTCACCGGATTTTTGGAAAATCACATTAATAATTTGAGTTTTCCTAAGACCATTTGTTTTTAAAAATCGAGTTTTAAGGTATTCTTAGATGATATATCATGCGGAGCATCACTACTGAATAGATATTTTCTGTAACTCCTGAAGTTCTTTAGGGCATGCTATCCATAATCAAGCTCTTGAAATTAGAAGAAAAAGAGGCAAGAATATGGAAAAAGATATACTGAAAAAACTGCATAAAATAAAGTGGGTTGCTTTGGGCCATAACAACATCATGCTCTCCTTTCTTCCTTTCAGTTGCTGACAAGGCCGCCTATCTCCAGAGTCTGAACTCTGCTGACCTGCTCAAAGCTCTCTGCTGCCCTAGGGTCAAGGTCGGCAATGAGTTTGTCACCAAAGGCCAGACTGTAGAGCAGGTAGGTGCACAACCTCAGTGAGTCACATGCACCCCAGGCCTGTGATAATGTCAATGAATACACCTGCTTTATTAATGCCTTTACTGACACCAACAACATTACTCTGTCCATGAAGGTGAACAACGCAGTGGGTGCTCTGGCCAAAGCCATCTATGAGAAGATGTTCCTGTGGATGGTCACCCGCATCAACCAGCAGCTGGACACCAAGCAGCCCAGGCAGTACTTCATTGGGGTCTTGGACATCGCGGGCTTTGAGATCTTTGATGTGAGTTGATAGCTAGGTGGTAAGGGAACTTTACAGTAAGGCAATGGAAATATCAATAAAAATCATTTTTTTAATATTATGACCTTTACTTACCATTGTCAAAAAGCTATTATAAAAATAAAAAATAAAATCTTAGCCATGCTAACATTTAAAAGAGAAACTGGGCATCTACCACTCATTTATTGTAGTGGCAACTGTACTTCTGTGAGAAATAACACATTTAAAAATGAAGACTCTTTGATTTGTTATGTGACCCAAAGGGAGTTAGGAATAGCTTGGTGTAGTTCCAGGGAGGGGTTCCTAAAAATCCCACAAGGCAAAATACAGTTAACATAAAAAATATCCAAGAAAACTGTAATATGCAACATATTCTGAATATATGGTAGAGAAATCATTCAGAATTACTTAGACACGATAACAAGAGCTGAGAAAAGTTAAGTAATTTAGAGTCAGTATTAATTCTTATTAATGTGATATCATGGGGTAGAAATTCACCTTTGATGATGAAATACATTTTTCACTTTTTTTCTTTCTAATTATAAAAGTAAACCTTGGGCATTGCAGAAATACAGAAAATCAGGAAAAGAGTGCCATGCTAACTTCACTATTTTAGTTGAGATATCATTGGTCTACAACAATGTGGATGTTTTAAGAGTACAGGTTCATATTTCTTCAGATAATGTTACTACCCCAAATCCACCACCAAAGTGCCAATAACCCTGCACCACAGTTCATTGGACCCACCACTCCACCTTTTCCTCCCCTCTTCCCCCTCTAGTAATCTCAGTTTTGCAGTCAAAACCCAAGAGTCTGTTTGGTCTCTTCCTTTGTTTTGTTTCTTTATATTCCACTTGTGTGAAATCATCTAGTATTTGTCTTTCTCTTTCTGACATACTTCTGTTTAACATAAGCCCCTCAAGTTCCAACTTTGTTGCCAATGGAGGGAATTCATTTTTTTTAAATAGCTGAGTAGTATTTTATTGTGTATATATACCACATCTTCTTTATCCAGTTATCTGTTGTTGGGCACTTATGTTGTTTCCATCTCTTGTCTATTGTAAATAATGCTGCAATGAACATAGGGGTGCATATATCTATTCTTTGGAAGTACCTAGAAGTGGAATTGCTAGGTCATATGATGGCTCTATTTAAAAATTTTTGAGGATCACCCCCCCATACTATAATCCATAGAGACTGTACCAGTTTATATTCCCACCAACATTGTATGAGGGTTTTTTCTTCACATTCATTCCAGCACTTGATGCTGGTCTCTTTGTTATGTCATTCTCACAGGTGCAAGGTGATAACTCATTCTGTTTTTAATTTGCATTTTCCTAATAATAGGTAATGATGAGCATTTTTTCCATGTGCCTGTTGGTCATCTGCACATCATCTTTGGGCAACTGTTTATTTGAATCTGCCCAATTTTTGAAATTGGGTGATTTGATCTTTGTTGTTGTTGAGTTGTATGAGTTCTTTGTAGATCTTCAATATTAACATCTTGTCAGATGTATGATGTGCAAATATTCTCTTCAAAGGCTGATGTTATAGAGTGTATCACCTATATTCTATGTATTTTATGGTTGCAGGTTTTACATGCAAGTCTTTAATCCACTTTGAGTTAATTTTTGTGTACATATGAAATAGTGGTCTAGATTCATTATTTTGCCTGTACCTGTCCAGTTATCCCAACACCAATTGTTAAAGAGACTTTTATTTCTCCATTGCATGCTCTAGGCTCCTTTGTCATAAATTAACTGCCCTTGTATGTGTGGGTCTATATCTGAACCCTTAATTCTATTCCATTGATTTGTGTGTCTTTGGATTTCAGAGACATCAATAACATACTGTTTTGATTACTGTTTGTTTGTAGTATAGTTTGAAGTCAGGGAGCATATCTCCATTCTTTTTTCTCAGGTTTGTTTTAGCTGCTTAGGATCTTTTGTGGTTCCATGCAAATTTTAGTAATTTCCTTGAAGAATTTCATTGGAAGTTTGATAAGGACTCATTGAATTTGTAATTTGCTTTGGTTAAGATGACCATTTTAATAATGTTAATTCTCCATGAGCATGGAATATCTTTCCATTTCTTTGTATCTTCTTTTATTTCCTTTAAAAATGTCTCAGAGTTTTCATAAGTTTTACATGTCTTTAACATACTTTGTTTATTCCTAGATACTTAATTCTTGTTGATATAATTGTAAATGGGTTTATTTTCTTGATTTTTTTATCTTCCTCATTGTTTGTACATAGTAGAGAACAAGTTTTTGTATAATGATTTTGCCACTTCACTGTAGTGATTTCTTATTTCTAATTTTTTTAGTGGTGTCTATAGAATTTTCTATTTATATTTTACCAATGTTAACATTTTGTCATTTTAAAAAATACAGGTGTATCTTATCATACCACACATAACATCTGCTATCTTGGTTGATTTTTCATTTTATATTTTATTTTTTTAAAATATCTATATTTTTATTGTTATTTATATCTTTTACATTTTGTATTCCCCTTGGGTAACCCACCACCAATTCACCCGTGATCCATCTCTGTGGTCCTTTGTGTCCTTTCCTACTCCATTTTGTGTGCCCTTATCCTCCCCCTATCTTCCTGCCCCCCTCCCCCACCCCGCTGAGTGTCTCTCTCCTATTTGGTTTCCCTATAGTCCTATTATAAGTGAAACCATTCAATATTTTTCTCTTTCTTCTGGCTTATTTTGCTGAGTATGATCCCCTCTAATTCCATCCATGGTGCTGCAAATTGCATGTGTTTATCTTCTTTGAATGCTGAATAGTATTCCATTGTCCATCTATTTTTGGACATCTGGGTTGCTTCTATACCTTTGCTATTGTGAACAGTGCCGCAACGAACATACAGGTGCATGTATCCTTTGGATTAGTGTTTTTGTGTCCTTTGGGTAGATTCCCAAAAGTGGTATTGCTGGGTCTTATGGAAGCTCCATTTTTAGCAGTTTGAGGAATCACCATACCACTTTCCATAGTGGTTGGACCAGTTTGCATTCCCACCAGCAGTGTAGAAGAGTTCCTATTTCTCCACATCCTTTCCAGCATTTGTTGTTGCCTGTATTTTTAATGTGTGCCACCCTCAAAGGTGTGAGGTGGTATCTCGTTGTGGTTTTGATTTGCATTTCCTTGATTATAAGTGATGTTGAGCATTTTTTCATGTATCTGTTGGCCATTTGCTTTTCTTCTTTGGAGAAGTGCCTTTTTAGATCTTCTGCCCATTTTTTTTAAAGATTTATTTATTTATTCATACAAGCTGTGGTACAGGTCAGAGGAGTGGGGCAGTGAGAGGGTTCACCAGAGACAGAGTGGGAAGCAGAACAGGCAGATCGACAGAAATACACTGCTGAGGGGAGCAGTGGGCAAGGCAGGAGAGGTCTGCTGCGCCATGTGGGAAATCTCCCCGGCTGGGAGTCTAACTCACTTCGCTGCTGCCGACAGCTCCACAGCACAGTGCTTACCTGCTGCGCCACCAGGGAGGCCCTCGTCTGCCCATTTTTTGACTGGATTATTGGCTTTGTTTTTGTTGAGTTGTGTGAGTTACTTGTAAATTTTTGTTATCAGTCCTTTATTGGTTGTATTGTGTGCAAAGATCTTTTCCCAGTTGATAGAAAAAGATCTTTGCACACAATCATTTTACATGTTAAAAGAATAAGGGTGACAATTGTTGCTCACTTGCAATGCTGATCATGGTGACTTTCATACAATAGAGATTCCTCCCAGCTTCTAATGGATCATAAGTTATCTCTTAAATAGTTCAATAGAAAATAAAAAGATAACAGCAATAAACATGGAGAGATTAAGTAGGGATTCAGAAAAATAACTGTGTAACTTGATCAAGTGCAGGAAGAGTATTAATAGTGACTTTGTATTTTTGAATAAAATGGCAGCAGAAAAAACAATAGCTTTACCAACCCCCAATGGTTTTGATCTCCATAATCTAAAGCTATTCAACAAATATTTTTAAACTAGAAAGTCCTGTATTTTAAAAAGCTCAATTTGCTAAAGAGAAAAATTAACAAATCTATTTATTTAGTTCAACAGCCTGGAGCAGCTGTGTATCAACTTCACCAACGAGAAGCTGCAACAGTTTTTCAACCATCACATGTTCGTGCTGGAGCAGGAGGAGTACAAGAAGGAAGGCATCGAGTGGACGTTCATCGACTTCGGGATGGACCTGGCTGCCTGCATTGAGCTCATCGAGAAGGTCTGTTTTGCATGTCAGAAACCATGCTTTGAAACAACAAAAATTCCCTCTTATTTTAGTTCTTTAGACAGAGAAAAAAGTTTAAATAGAATTGCAATTTTGGGGCCTCCCTGGTGGCGCAGGGGTTGAGCACTGCTCTGTGGAGGTGTCAGCAGCTTGCGATGCGAGTTGGACGCCCGGCCAGGGAGAATCCCACATGGTGCAGCAGACCTCTCCTGCCTTGCCCGCTGCTCCCCTCAGCAGTGTATTTCTGATCTGCCTATTCTGCTCCCCGCTCTGTCTCTGGTGAACCCTCTCGCTGCCCCATGCCTCTGCCCTGTACCCCAGCTTGTGTGTATAAATAAATAAATCTTTAAAAAAAAAAAGAATTGCAATTTTGTGTCATGGTCTGCCTTTCAGCCTATGGGCATCTTCTCCATCCTGGAAGAGGAGTGCATGTTCCCCAAGGCCACAGACACCTCCTTCAAGAACAAGCTGTATGAACAGCATCTTGGAAAGTCTGCCAACTTCCAGAAGCCCAAGGTTGTCAAAGGCAAGACTGAGGCCCACTTCTCACTGATACACTATGCTGGCACCGTGGACTACAACATTACTGGCTGGCTTGACAAGAACAAGGACCCTCTGAATGAGACCGTAGTGGGGCTGTACCAGAAATCTTCAATGAAGACTCTGGCTTTCCTCTTCTCTGGGACTCAAACTGCTGAAGCAGGTAATGCCAATAAAAGAGAAACAAATCTAACTTTCTCAAGTATTTAAAATGTGGCCTTATGTTGCTGCCAGTGCTCTTATACGCCTAGCAGAAGGATCTCAGGAGCAAATCCATTGTTCCTCAAAGTTTTAAGGAAGTAGACTGTCTTGTAATTTTACATTAATGGCTCACTCCAGCATTAATAAAGAACCTACTTCAAAGGTTCAGAGAGAAACAGTCAGGGACTCAACCAATGAAAAGCCTCTTTAGCAAGCTTCCTTCTTCTTCCACATCTGCTAGATATTGATGACCTGAAGGTATTTAAGGCAGTATAATGTTAAGCTTCTGTTTGATGATTTTTGAAGTTACTGTGGCCCCAAATAGCCCAATAGGGTGAGAAGAACACCCTTTATTTCTTTCCTAACAGGGGGAAAAAAATCCATGGAATAGAATACAAACAGTGGACAGATAAGATTTATTCAGGTTTAGTTAGAGAGGATAATAGTGTCAAAAAATGCTTCATTTGATGACACAGAAATTGGCAAATAGGCAAGAAATAACACTGTCAACCCAAAACCATATTTGAACGTTACCTTTTCTTATTTTTTTTCTCTAGAGGCCAGTACTGCCAAGAAAGGAGCTAAGAAGAAGGGCTCTTCTTTCCAGACTGTGTCTGCCCTTTTCAGAGTAAGGAAGAAACTATTTTTGACTCTCCTCAGTTTGGGAATTTGTTTTCAAAAACATAGGATCTTCTTTCCACTAGTCATTTAAGACTGACATTAACTAATGGCTCTTGTTGGTCTAGCTTTGGATGGAAGAACTTTATTCAGAAATTAATAGCTCATCTCTCATGCTAGGAAATTCTATAAAACTTAATACTCTACCATTAATAATGTAGCTGACTCATGAAAATAAGTAATGACATGAACTCAGAGAGACTGGATCATTGGGAAGACTAATGAAAATAGCTGCTAGCCTAGAATGTACATAGTACAGTATTCTTGTTCCTACTAGTCAATTCTCAATTATAACTGGTAGGATTTACCTCTTAGAGATCATCTTTATGCTCTAAGAGTTGATAGAGCTGGAAAGAGAAACTCTTGTGTTTCTTGACAAAAACCAAATTGTGGTGCAAGCTTGCATTTCCTTAATGGAGACCCACAAAGGTTAGAAGAAAGTGAGGTCATTTAATATGAGAAGATAAAGGCTTTGTAAATGTAAGTGGTAGCCAAGGACCAGGGTAGGAAAAAGATATGCTTGTTAACACTGAAAGAATTATATGTCAGGTTCCTTCACATGTGTAATTCCTACCTATTTAAGTGGGAGTACTGCCTCTTGGGAGAAGCATACCTAGGTGTTACCTTAGGTGAATATGGTCCAAACTAGGCACTCAGCTCAGCCAGAGTCATCAGTTTTATAGACATCACCAAATGCTCACAACTAGCTTTACAGTCTAAGATAACAGGATTGTTCCTAATTTTATAGGAGAATTTGAATAAGCTGATGACCAACCTCAGGAGTACTCATCCACATTTTGTGCGGTGTATCATTCCCAATGAAACAAAAACTCCTGGTAAGAAGTTCTAGAGTGAAAGTACAAAGCACAGTTGCCATGCCTCCTTTGGAAAAACTCTGCAGTGAAATAAATATGTATTTTTTAGGGGCCATGGAGCACGAACTTGTGCTGCACCAGCTGCGGTGTAACGGTGTGCTGGAAGGCATCCGCATCTGCAGGAAGGGCTTCCCAAGCAGGATCCTGTATGGAGACTTCAAACAGAGGTCAGACGCTGCAAACTGCGGTACATATTTGGTGCAAGCAAAAGAGTGAAAACTAGGCCTCTATTTATTTTTAATTTGCCACACCAAAACAAACAAACAAACAAAAAAAAAACCAAAACAAAACAAAACAAAACAAGGCCTCTGCTTTAGAGCACTCTGCAAATTTTTCCATTATCAAGTTCCTGTCTTAGCTCATAAATAGATACATTAACTTGATGAAAGAGCTACCGTTTGGGGGTACTTAATATGTTTGTATTATCTACAAGGGTTAGTTCTTATGAAAACTCAGTATATATATATATATATGTGTGTGTGTGTATATATATATATATACTGGTGATGTGCATATATATATATGCTGGCGATGTCTCTCTCTCTATATATATATATACTGGTGATGTCTATATATATATATACATACACACACACACACACACACACACACACACACACACACACTATCAATACCTCATTTTATATATGAATAAGCTGACACTCAGAGAGATTAAGCTACTTGCCAAAGTCACACAGTTATTAAGTGGATGAGTTAGGAACTGTCCCCATGGGCATAGCTACTAATATGCCATTTTCTTTCACCTCATTTGGTATGATAGATCTTCACCTATTTCCCTCACAGATATTTTCGCGGAAGCATGTCACAATGATAGCTCCTGAGTTCCCTTTTCTCCTATACGGACAAATCCATCTTGAGAATCAAAGGAGAATCCAAGAGGATAATGATTGGTGGCAGCTGCAGAGAGCTGGTCTCTCCTAAGTCTATGTCTAGTACAATTGACAGAGAACATTAGTGTTCAAGACCCGAAGCACCCTGACATTTGATATTAGATTATTTGGACAGTTTCTCATACCTAAAGGATACCTTTACCAGATTACTTAATAAAATGTTGATTTCCTACGATCTTAAAAATCAAATGCATTTAGCAAGGATAACATGTTACATTTTCTAGCTCATCCTCACTTCAGAGTGAACAAGATTATAGAATCCTTTCCTGAGAACCAGGTGTGATGGCGCAGAAAGGAAAGTTGCAACTATGCAGGAAGATAAAATGGCATAAGGATAGCCAATGCTAGACTGACCATCATGCATACAGTGCCCTTCCTGTGAACCAAAAGTATTTTCTACCAATGTTACCTCAATAAAAAATAATGCAGTAGAACTAATGAAAGCTGACTTTTAATGGGTCATTTAATATTTAGTTACTGCTAGTATAAATCAGGCTTTAAAAAAATATACTTACTTTGACAGATACAAGGTACTAAATGCAAGTGCTATCCCTGAAGGACAATTCATTGACAGCAAGAAGGCTTCTGAGAAGCTGCTTGGTTCCATTGATATTGACCACACCCAGTATAAATTTGGCCACACCAAGGTAATTTTCTCTAAAGCCTACTGGATGCTATTCCTGTCCTTTTGGAGTTGATGTAAACTGTCTGATCTGCAACTCTGCCTATGCACAGGTCTTTTTCAAAGCTGGTCTTCTGGGGCTCCTAGAAGAGATGCGAGATGAAAAGCTGGCTGAGCTGATTACCCGAACCCAGGCCATGTGCAGAGGGTTCTTGGCAAGAGTGGAGTACCAGAAGATGGTGGAGAGAAGGTATACAAACATGATGTTTATTTACTCGCCTCTCCCTTCTTCAGAAACATGTTTGAGGTAGCTTATAATTAAGACCCAGCTATGGTAAAGCCACCAAAGAAAGAGTGAATAAGAGTCCTACACTCATCTGGGGACACAGAAACTGAAGGTAGGAATCATCACCATGGAATACATTCTGAGTTTTTAGGTGAAGAAAGAGAAGCACAAAGCATGCATAATTCTTACCAAACAAGAGAAAATATACCAGTGAGCAAGCAAAGGCAAAATTTAACCTTAGCTCTTGGTTTTAATATGAATTTATTGGTATTAACTAAGAGACATTAAACTTCATAGCAGATGATATTTTCCACAGTGATTTTATACAAGATTCAGAAACAACTTCTTCCTTCAGATTATTCCTATTATCAAACTATCATGATTTAAATTATAAAAGGCATTTATCTATGAAAGATTTATTTCTGTCACCAACAGACATCACTTTCTAGGAATCTCAAAGATTTAAGGCTATAGAGTGAGCCATTTCCAATTGTAGGATGCAGGTGAACGGAACTCACACAGAGAAAAGCATTTCACATTGCCACTTGTACATATATACATTTGTACGTGTAAATATATAAATAATTTACATAAAACAAATTTTCATCCTTTTACCTATAGTTATGCTGTTGAAATAGGCTATTATACTCCATTATAAATAGTTTGGTCATGATCCTTTTCTATAGTTATACATATAATATAGATACATATAGGCAGCTAATTGTCTATATATGAGGTTTTCAATTTTTAAAAATTACTTAGATGATAGTACATAATAGAATACAAAGTTCACACAACATTAAAATATAAATCCAGAGATTTTCTGTGTGTGTGTGTGTGTGTGTGTGTGTGTGTGTGTGTGTAGAAGACCTGGGGTGTAAGCTAGAGATGCGGGAGGTGAGAGAATTCACCAGAGACAGAGTGGGGAGGATTTACTGAAATACACTCCTGAGGGGAGCACTTGGTGAGACAGGAGAGGTCTGCTGCACCATCTGTGGGTTAGGTCCCTGGCTGGGAATTGAATTCAGGTTGTAGCAGTGATAATGCTGAGACTTAACCCTCAGACCACCAGGGAGGCGCCTAAAACCAGAGATGTTAAAAGAAATTCTGAATTTTTAATGCATTCCTTATAAAATGTCCCATATCCCTCCAGAGTCTAGCTCCTATTTGTTACTCTTAGTGGGGTTCTTAGTGGGGTCCTATAGAGCAATGCTTCTCAAAGGGTGGTCCTTGGGACCTCCCTGGTGGTGCAACGGGTTGAGTGCCACACTATGAAGCTATCCAGAGTCGCTGCAGTAGAGTTCGATCCAGGCCAGAGAGATTCCCACGTGGTGCGGCAGACCTCTCCTGTCTTGTCCCACTGCTCCCCTCAGCAGTATGTTTCAGTCAATCTGCCTGTTCTGCTCCCCACTCTGTCTCTGGTGAGCCCTCTCACCACCCCACACCTCTAGCCTACTTCCCGCTTCTATGCATAAATAAATAAATCTTAGAAAAAGAAAAAGGGTGGTCCTTGGACCTGGATCATCAGCATCCCTTGCAAACTTGTTTAAAATTCACATCAGATCTTCTGAATTTGAATACCTGGGAGTATGATCTAAGTAACAATATTTTAACAAGTCTTCAGGTATACCTCAAGCCATCATTTTTCAGGTGAAGAACAGAGTAAGGTTGGAATGTGCAACTCTCATTTCATTTCATCTTCCAAATATAATCTTATTTTGCATCCATTGAATTTCAGAGAGTCCATCTTCTGCATCCAGTACAACGTCCGGGCCTTCATGAACGTCAAGCACTGGCCCTGGATGAAGCTCTTCTTCAAGATCAAGCCCCTGCTGAAGAGTGCAGAGACAGAGAAAGAGATGGCCACCATGAAGGAAGAGTTTCAGAAACTAAAGGATGAACTTGCAAAGTCAGAAGGAAAAAGGAAGGAACTGGAAGAAAAGATGGTGTCACTGTTGAAAGAAAAAAATGACTTGCAGCTGCAAGTTCAGACTGTAAGTAGTAGATCATCCTGGGCATGGCTAACTAGGACACAGGGGCTAGAACTCTGGCTGCTGGAGCAATGAGTTGGTGGTCAGCATAGGAGACACTCACTAGGAGGAGAAAGTGATACTAATAAAGCCCATATATCCCTTCATGCCCAATCACCCGAATCCAGTGCCAGGGAAGTGACATAAAGCTGTCATATTCCATTCTACACAATTGCATAAAACTACAGGATTAAGACTTCTTTCCCCTTGAAGACAGTCCTTGAATGTGATTTTAAGCTTTTCCAAATGAAATAATATACAAGAACATTGTAGATAGAATGATTAGTTTTTCTCAGAAACTTCCCTGAACTTCTCAGTAATCATGGATATTAAGTCACAATAAGCACAGCTGACCAATGGTAGTATGCAGTATTCTACATAAATTTTACTGAATTATTGTTTGTTTTTGATCTCAGAAACTCTTTTCAATCTATTCCATAGTGAGAATCTCATCATGTCACACCCAGAATGCCTTCCCTCCTGCTCCTTCCCCCAATAAATTGATCTATTCAAAACCATCATACCCATGTCTCACTGCCCAACTCAAATGCTATTACATTCATGAAACCATCTCTGATTCAACTTTTCTGATCTTTTATTTCACTATTTGCTTTCTGAATTAATGGTGTTTTTGGAATAGGCTTTAAAATCTACTGCAGAAGATGTGTGTGTGTGTGTGTGTGTGTGTGTGTGTGTATGTGTGTGTGTGTATTCTCTCTCTCTCTTTCTCTCTCTGTGGAATAGGACAATATCTGATGCATTTTGATTTTCCCACATTACAAAGTATCCTGCATTGTGCACAATTGGTGGTTCATAAAAGTTTACATCCAAAGAACTAACAGCAAGAGTTTACACCATTATCATTGTAAAATATTTCATTCTTTATTCCCAATTTTGATTTTGTTTCCAAATCAAGGAAGCTGAAGGCTTGGCTGATGCAGAAGAAAGATGTGACCAGCTCATCAAAACCAAAATCCAGCTAGAGGCCAAAATCAAAGAGGTGACTGAGAGAGCCGAGGACGAGGAAGAGATCAATGCTGAGCTGACGGCCAAGAAGAGGAAACTGGAGGACGAATGTTCAGAACTGAAGAAAGACATTGACGACCTTGAGCTGACACTGGCCAAGGTGGAGAAGGAGAAGCACGCCACCGAGAACAAGGTACGAAACATACATGGAAAGTTGATGTTTGTTTTTATTGTTCTATTGTTTATTGTACAAGCATAAAACTGAATCCACCAAAATATAATATGTAATGCAAAGAAATTTTACGACCCAAGGTGAAAAACCTCACAGAGGAGATGGCAGGCCTGGATGAAACCATCGCAAAGCTGACCAAGGAGAAGAAGGCCCTCCAGGAGGCCCACCAGCAGACCCTGGACGACCTGCAGGCGGAAGAGGACAAAGTCAACACCCTGACCAAAGCTAAAATCAAGTTAGAGCAGCAAGTGGATGATGTAAGTCTAAGATTAGTAAGGAAATTATTTTATTCTAAAGAAAGCTATGTATTCCTTTTGATTCAACATCATTTATATTTAGCTTGAAGGGTCCTTGGAACAAGAAAAGAAACTTCGCATGGATCTAGAAAGGGCTAAGAGGAAGCTTGAGGGTGACCTCAAGTTGGCCCAAGAATCCATAATGGACATTGAAAATGAAAAACAACAATATGATGAAAGGCTCAAAAAGTAAGTATGAAAGGAATGAGTATTAACTTGCTTCCAATGGTGACCATGGACTCAATTGTTATCTCTTGTCACTTTTCCAAAAGGAAAGAGTTTGAAATGAGCAATTTGCAAAGCAAGATTGAAGATGAACAGGCCCTTGGCATTCAACTGCAGAAGAAGATCAAAGAGTTGCAAGTAAGTTCATTTTCCCATCAGTTTGGGTCTAAGGCACAATTATAATACAAAGAAACTAAGCTATGGCTTTCATCATTCCCAGGCCCGCATTGAGGAGCTGGAGGAGGAAATCGAGGCAGAGCGGGCCTCCAGGGCCAAAGCAGAGAAGTCGCGCTCTGACCTCTCCCGGGAACTGGAGGAGATCAGTGAGCGGCTGGAAGAAGCTGGTGGGGCTACCTCAGCCCAGATTGAGATGAACAAGAAGAGGGAGGCTGAGTTCCAGAAGATGCGCAGGGACCTGGAGGAGGCCACACTGCAGCACGAAGCCACAGCAGCCACTCTGCGGAAGAAGCACGCGGACAGCGTGGCTGAGCTCGGGGAGCAGATCGACAACCTGCAGAGGGTCAAGCAGAAGCTGGAGAAGGAGAAGAGCGAAATGAAGATGGAGATCGATGACCTTGCTAGTAATGTAGAGACCATCTCTAAAGCCAAGGTACTACAGAGTCTGGGATATTACTATTAATAGCACTAATCCTTTGAATATACATCATAGTATGTACAGAGCACTTTACACGTTATGTCATTCGTTCTTTGTAGTAATCCAGGGGTTAAGCAGGAAAGCTGTTAGGACTGGTATTATTTCCAGCTAACATACGAAGAACCTGAAATTTAATGAAGCCTAGTGCCTCCGTTCCATCATTCTATTAATAAATGACAGCCCCAATTCTGGAACACAGGCCATCTCTGCTCTCCAAGTTTCCATTGGAAAAGTTACACAATAATCTAAATTTTCATTATACATAAAGAGAATGAAGTAGTTGTGAACATGATTTTCGAAAATATACAATTCTTATCAAATCTTCAATTTAGAAAATAAGGTGTTTATGTTAATATTCATATTTAGCTTCATAATTAGCTTTCAAAAATATTTCAAGGTATATTCTCAACTTAGGACAACAGTCACAAGATATAAGAGAAAAATTGCTAATGTATCAAATTACATGAAAGAATTTGCTTTATTTTATGTGTCAAAATAAATATTTCTCTGCTTGAGAAGATATGATAGCTGTAGGAAAATTATATGAAAAGCTCTTCATGTACTTCTTTTACTGCTCCTTATAGGGGAACCTGGAGAAGATGTGCCGCACGCTAGAGGACCAAGTGAGTGAACTGAAATCAAAGGAGGAAGAGCAGCAGAGGCTGATCAACGACCTGACCTCCCAGAGGGGCCGCCTGCAGACAGAGTCGGGTAACTCTCTCCCCTTGTGTGGTGCTGAAGAATAGAGTTGATGTGGTTAGAAACAACTGATTTGGTGATGTGAGAGCCTAATAAAAGCAACTGAGGACATGTGTGATTCACTGAATTGCTCAGACTCTCAACCTACTTGCGAGGTCATTTAGGGACAGCACTGGAGATAAGGATTTCAGTTGGACTGGATCAAACTCTGCTCTGGAAAGGCTTTGAGTATTTGGCCACAGTGAGGGGCTGCTTATGACTGGAGACACTCCCACATGGGTGCAGTGCTCGTTTCAGATCAAGCCCCTTTTCATCTGTATCAGAGGATACCTAATTCCTTAGGAAGACAATAGATAAGCCAATCTCTCAAAAATCTTATGAAAGTGGTACTCTGTAGAATTAGACATTTTAGCTTCCTTCTCTGAAATTATCACCAGGTTTTGGATATTATCATGTAATCCTGAAAGAATTAATCATGGAGAAAAGAAAAAGAAGCTAAGCTATAGTCATTCATTCAGACTAATATGTAAGCTTCACCACAAAAATAAGTAATTTGACATTAAGAATGAAGATGTCAATAGAGAATTCAACCACCTGAGCACTCAATTTGGGGACAGAAGAGTTAAAATTTATTTCTAATACGGGTTTGCAGAATGTTTTTGTCATGTTAACAGCGATGCCATTTCCTTTGCCTATCAGGTGAATATTCACGTCAGCTAGATGAGAAAGAAGCTATGGTGTCCCAGTTATCAAGGGGCAAACAAGCATTTACTCAACAAATTGAGGAACTGAAGAGGCAACTTGAAGAGGAGACAAAGGTAGACATTATTAAATAAGACTCATTTTTTTCCCTATGACCTGAGCCTAAAGAGACCCCGTTAGAACCAACTTAAGAATTTAAATTTAAATATTCCATAATACGAATGTGTAACTATCCCTGTAGGCCAAGAGTGCGCTGGCCCATGCCCTGCAGTCCTCCCGCCACGACTGTGACCTGCTAAGGGAACAGTATGAGGAGGAGCAGGAATCCAAGGCTGAGATGCAGAGGGCAATGTCCAAGGCCAACAGTGAGGTCGCCCAGTGGAGGACCAAGTATGAGACGGACGCCATCCAGCGCACCGAGGAGCTGGAGGAGGCCAAGTATGTACACAACTGTGAGGGAATGTGTAGAAAACTTTGTGCCCTGAATCTGAAAGATACAATCTGTGAACTTTCCATGATTTAGGTCACAAAACATTCACTAATTAACTCATATTTGCCATGCATTATCATGGCCCAAGAGTAAAACCTGGATAAAGCAAGCATGGCTTATGGCCTGAGTCTAAAATCTAGTTGAGGAGACAAAAATAACAAATAATGAGATAATCAGGCCTATTGCTGTTTGTCAAGCATACCAGACTCACTATTGCTTCAGTTTTTGCTATGGTTCTGTGTGGAATACTCCACACTCTTCCCCC